>BRDA01007713.1:96591-111169 GCA_036984385.1 Crenuchus spilurus | reverse complement strand
AGAATATATAATGGTAATGTAGATATTCTGTATCTTCTTTTTTTGTAGTTAAAAACACAGTTTAAATAGTCACTCATCTGTACAATGTTTAACTTTGTACATATCACTCATTATTTCCCTGTTCTCACTTTTTAAAGTATTTATATCTCTGTATCCATAGACGGCTGTACAAAGCTAAACTTTTATTGAACCATATATAAAGAAATGCAAGTATTAAATCGGAGATGACCTTTGGTGACTAATTGAAGCGATCCATATATATCCAAATTTATGGTCGATCAGATTTTAGAAGCCATTCATGCAGATATAAACTGCATTTTAAAAGATTGACAAACTTCCTCACTTGAAATGTTTAAGTGAGGCTGTATGTGATGGACAGCCCTGTTTCCTGTAGGTGGTTTGACTTGTGTATCTGTGCTCTCAGAGTGTATCCGTCATTTCGACACGGTGCCTTTAGCACACCTCCCGTAGTCTGCAGCTTTGTTGTGCTTTGTGTATCAGAGTATACTGGAGCTGCTTCAAGTCCTCCTGATTCAAGTCCCTGCATAGCCTAACTCGCTCTTTTGAAGCTTTGCTCGGCCTGGGACGCCACTGATAAGCAGTAATCGGCCACAGAATTGCAAATCACTGCCCCGCCTCTAGCCTGCTCCAGCTTCGGTTTGTGTGCGTTTCTCTTTCAGGGCGCTCTCTCCTTCTACAGTCTAATGAAAAATACATCCTATCCACAGTTCACACTGCAGCTTGAAGACGTCACCTCGCACTCCATCTGAAAGCTGGGTCAGGGAGGAGCCAAAACTTGTCAATTTAGGCATGTTTAGAATTTCCTAGCTTGTGCCTCTAAATAGAAGCCTTTGTACAAGCGGAAGTCTGACTTCAACTATAGTACAGTTTGCACCAAAGCAATGTTCTGTCAACCTCCCAGCACACAGAGATGCTCATGGAACCATGAGGTGGAGGAAACTGCAGTTCCACTCAGAGAGATGAGCAGACAAACCATTCATTTTAATAATACAGCTCTCATATTTTACTTATGTTGCTATTTAAGAATAAGCTGCCACGCAGGCATTTTGTCCATTTTCAGAAAGAGGATATCTCTTAACAGGCTACACCTCATGAATTAAGGGTGCTTGCACAGTTGAATTCTTTTTCATACCTCCTCCTTTCTTGGCTGTGTTGACTGTATTTCATGTACAGTGGTTATTGAAAGTTTGTGAACTCTTTAGAATTTTCTGTTTCTGCATAAATTTGACCTAAAACATCCTTCATGTTGGTGGGGTTTCCTGCTGTGAGCTGCTTGCTTCAGGTCTTTCCACAACATTTCTGTTAGATTAATGTTTAGACTTTCATTCCAAAACATGAACTTAATTCTTTTTTTAACCAACCTTTGTTAAAATGAGTTGTTTACAGTTGTTGTCTTGCTGCATGAACGACATACTCTTTAGGTTCAGCTCATGTACACTGTCCTGGCTTTTTCCTTTCGAATTTGCTTGTATAATTCAGAACTTATTATTGCATTAATGATGACAAGCCGTCCTGTCCCTGATGCAGCAAAACAGTCTCAAACTATGATACTACCACCACCATGTTTCACAGATGGAATAATGTTTTTTATGTTGTATTGCAATGTTTTTCTTTCTCCAGACATCTATTTGGAGATCTATTTGGTTTCATCCTCAACAAAACATTGTTCCAGTAGCCTTCTGGCTTGTCCATGTGATGTTTAGCAAACTGTACTTTTTTGAGAGCAGCATTTTCTCCTTGTAGCCTAGCCATGGACACCATTGTTGTTCAGTATTCTCCTGAAACCTTGGTTTTCTTTGTGACCTCACAAACTATTACACACCTTGCTCTTGGTGTGATCTTTGTTTGGTGAGCACTTTTGAGGCGGATAATGGTTTTGAATTTGACTGGATTGGTGCAGTCCTAACTCTTTAGAGATGGTTTTGTTACCTTTCCCAGTCTGATGAACATCAGCAACTCTTCTTCCCCACTTTTACAGACTGACTCAGGTTCTCAAGTGTAAGATCTTTACTTTCTGTGTCTCTATAGGACCCTGGTGCCAGTCACCCAGCTCTATGTTAGTGTAGATGCCAGCACTAAAGACAGTCTGAAGAGGATTGACCGTCCGCTCTTCAAAGACTTCTGGCAGCGCTTCCTGGACAGCCTCAGAGCTCTTGGAGAGAAGGTAAGCACCCTGAGAAGTCAATTTACCAACAGCCAACATGGCATCTTTAAATGAAATAAAGCTGGGTAATCACTGGGAGAATTAAGAATCTGTTGTGTGATTGGTAGTCATTTAGGTCCTTTTCACACATCTGAATATTTTTCCCTCCATTTGTCTGCATAAAAACAGCATGAAAACTAATTTTAGTTTGTTTCGGAGGTTCTTAATAACCCTCTTGGATGGAGGGCTTCGAAAAAGCTGACGTCATGGCATTAACTTGCTCATGCTTGTTACTGTTTTCCTTTGCTGAGCATACAGAACACTGTTCACTTGATTATAAATATAATGGGGCAATTTTTAACATATTGTCTGTGTTAATAGACATGTTAAGGCCAATTTGTAGACCAGATGAGAAGTGGTGCTTGAAAAGATTACATTAAAAACAAAAATCTGGTTTCATAGACCTTGTTGTGCATCAGAAGGGCACATGTTTTGTACTCTGATTGGAAAGATAGTCCATTCTACATTCTGGAGTGTTGGCATGGTCACGGTGTGTAGGCCTATTCGCCTCTATCAAGATGGATGTCTATGAGGAGAGACTTGCTGAGTTGGTCAGAAAATATCTTAGTTTTAGTGAGAATCAGTGGGCATTTTGGCCTGTAGTGTGTGGTTGGGTTGTGAGGATTGTGGGGAACACCAAGCTAATTGCCCAGTTATAGTTATGAAAGTATGTCTCACAAGTTTAAATCTCACTGCCCATGTGCCCAGTCTGAGAAATAGCCAAAGTGCAAAATCCATTGCAAGGTTATTGATGTTATTTGCGATTAACTCAAGTCTGGATGTGCATTGTAAATAATTGATAGAGTACTGAGAGAAAACTGTTTCTAGGGTGAAATCATTTTACATTTCTCACATTCTGATTGATTTCATGGTTTATTCATCAAAGTATTTCACAAGGTCAGAGATTCAGGACCAAATGACTTGTCTGCAGATTATCATTTCCCTTTATTTATATAATGATTATTTTTTACTATAATTCACATCAGGCCATTGAAACATGACTATAAATAAGAACAATGCAGCCCTGGTACTGATTTAAGTATCAAACTGTGAAATTTGTGAAACTTTCTTCTGTGATGGTGTTCCAATGATTACAAAGGTTAAGAGCCCAGATGTAAATAAAGTTGTCTCCACATGTTCACAGTAAGATTATAACCTCAGGCTTTTTGTTCATTTCCCTCACACCACGTCATATCTGGTGCGAACTAAAGCATTTTCAGTTACAATGCATTAATCTGTTGCAGTATTGAACATGCTGTAGAACATTCTACGAAGTTTCCATCATTACCTGCCATCATTCACCTGATACCCTATTATCACTCCCTTTTGGTCATCAGTCAGATTAAGTATTTGCTTATGATGATTGTTTTGCACCATGCTAAAGCTGACTGGTGTGCTTGCTTGTTTATATGTACAGCAAACCCTGTTACTTCTGGGCTAATTTATTTCCAAACCAGGCGTGGCCATTTTTTCTTTGTTATAGGCAAAGTTTTATTTACATTTTTAAGAATACAAAATGTACATTACATTACATTTAGCGGACACTTTTATCCAAAGCGACTTACAATAGTGGGAAAGTACAGATGCGATATTTGAAACCAAACTTTTGGAATGTTGCAACCTCAAGTAAAGATCAAATTAAGTTCCTGGGAAATCATACAAGACAGTTCTTGGGTCGTTTTGAATTGTAAATGTCATAATTTAGTTTTTTATATATATGTATATTATTTGTGTGTGTGAACTAAGATAATATCAGCAACTTACTTATTTATATATTTAGATTATCTCAGCAGATTTCTATTGCAGTTTAATATCAAGTTCCTGGACACTCCATATGAAATATAGATTTTTTTTTGTAAAGAGAAACTGTTGTACACCTCTCTTCCACTACATTGGTGCATTACATCTCCCACAAGGAAACTGAAGCTGTAAGAGCAGCAGGTCACTTCTTACAGTCCTCATAAGATTGCTTGCACTGATCTCAATAACCCTGCTTCAATAACCCTGCTGGGAGGAAGTTCAAATAATGACTGTGATTGAAGACTAAGGGCGAGATGGTGTCTTAAGCCTGTCTACGACAGCAGCAGGTCACCTGGGGTATAGGAGGCTCAGGTGATGTTAGAAGGAACTGATGTAGCCACAGCAGGCGAAGACTTTTCACTTCAGATTGTGTCCCCGTTCAGCTAGCTGTTCAACACCTATCTAGATCCTTCAGCGGGACTGGTCACATCATTTAGGGGAAAAAAATTCTTACCACAGCTTTGTTTCAGAGGAAAACAACAGGAAAACTGATCATCTCTGTTGTTTTCAGGCATTTAGCTTTCTAGAATCAAAGCTCTGGCATTGAAAGAATGATTGGTCTATAGTCCGTGTGTTAATTTGACTTGGTACTTAAAGTGGACTTATTGTAGTATTTTAAATGAGTTTCACAAAGTGTTTACATTTTCATTAGAAAAAATGACCAAATGTTCAGATATTGACATTTTACATGTTTTGACCATGCACTAAAGTTTCAAGAAAACTCGGGTTGATATCCAACTTGTTTTGGCTAAAGTGGAAGCATGGTCATATCTATACGGTGCCTAGCCACTCTTGTTAAATTAAATGAATGAGCAGATACACTCCTGATCAAAATCTTAAGACCAGTTAAAAAATTGCAAGAATTTGCATTTTGCACTATTGGATTTTAAGAAGGTTCTAAGTAGAGTTTCACAATGCTAAAAGAAGAAATGGGTGCAAGAGACAAGAACTTTTGAGCAGGGAATTTATTGAAAACAACAATTTAACTGAAATAGGCTGTTCATCAGCTGATCAAAAGTTTAAAACAATAGCTCAAAAAAAATACCTCAAATTCCCTCAAAACAGAAATCTAAGTGTCAAAAAAGGACTCAGTAATGAGTAGATCCACCATTCTTGTTGATCACTTCAGACAATCGTTTAGGCACACTTGATGCAAGTGTTTTCAGGAGGCTAGTGGGAATGTTGCTCCAAGAGTTAAAGATGGCTTCACGAAGGGCATCCACTGTCTGGAACTGATGTCCATTTTTGTAAACATCCCTTGCCATTCATCCCCAAATGTTCTTAATTGGATTTTGATCAGGGGAACACGCAGAATGGTCCAAATGAGTGATGATATTCTCCTGGAAGAAGTCCTTTGTCAGGCGGGCATTTTGACAGCATTGTCCTGTTGAAAAACCCAGTCATTACCACCCAGACGAGGGTCCTCAGTCATGAGCGATGCCCGCTGCAACATCTCCACATAGCCAGCTGCTGTTTGACGCCCCTGCACAACTGAAGCTCCATTGTTCCATTGAAGGAAAAAGCAGCCCAAATCATGATGGCCCCCCCACTGTGCCGTGTAGAAAACATCTCAGGTGGGATCTCCTTGTCATGCCAGTAACGTTGGCAGCCATCAGGACCATCAAGGTTAAATTTTTTCTCATCAGAGAATACAACTTTCTTCCACCTTTCAGTGTCCCATGTTTGGTGCTCCCTTACAAAGTCCGAATGGGCAATTTTGTGGCATTGAAGAAGACGTGGCCTTTGAAGACATTTTTTGTTTCTGAAGCCATTCCCTCGCAGATGCCGTCTGATGGTTATTGAGCTGCAGTCAGCACCAGTAACTGCCTTAATTTGGGTAGAGGATCATCCCGTGTCTTGACAAACAGCCAATCGAATCCTGCGACTCAGCGCTGGTGAAATTTTTTAGGTCTACCACTTGACTTTTTTGTTCCATAACCCTCAGGATCATTTAAAAAATGCTAAATGACTGTCTTACTGCGTCCAACCTCAGCAGCGATGGCACGTTGTGAGAGGCTTTGCTTATGCAGCACAACAATCCTACCACATTCAAAGTCAGTGAGCTTTTTGCTTTTGCCATCAGGAGGTCTTAGCAGTGTAAATACTTGACAGAAAATGACATGGAATCCAATTTTTGTGCAGATTTTGGCTTTTAAAGGCTACAGTCTTAAACTTTTGATCAGCTGAAAAAATCATGTTTGAGTGAAAATGTAGTTTTCAAAAAATTGGCTGCTTATAACTTTTGTCTCTTGCGCCGATTTCTTCTTTTAGCATTGTGAAGCTCTACTTAGAACCTTCTTAAGATCCAATAGTGCAAAATGCAAATTCTTGCAATTTTTTAACTGGTCTTAAGATTTTGATCTGGAGTGTATAGCCGCGGCCTGGTGGTTAGGGAACTGATCTTGTGACCTGAAGGTTGTTGGTTCAATCCCCGGGCAGGTCATGATTGATGTGCCCTTGAGTAAAGCACCTAACCCCCAACTGGATAGGGCTGCCCACTGCTCCGGGCACATGTTCTCGCAGCCTAGTGTCTTTACTTAACGTCCATTGTGAAGTTTCTGTGATGGCTGTGATGTTTTTTTGCGTGCCCTGTGTTTTGTCAAGTCCAAATTGTTCAAACCATTGTGTCATGCATGTGTTGTGCTTTAGACCTCTGTTTTTATCTTCGTTAAAATGCCATTGACTGCTGCACTGAGGCTCACTGTGATTGAGGCTTTCGCTCACACTTCTGTCTGAGGACTCTTCACTGTGAGAGAGTGGGAGTGACCCACATCCAGGTTTTTAATGCACTCGGAGAAGTCGGTCTGTGGCTTTGCCTGGCTGAGCCACAAAGCTTTTCTATCAAAATAGCAGTACAACCTTTATCTCTCGTTGGCTAATTCAATTACCTTTATTAGAACATTCCTCGAAAGCAGCCAGCCAGGGCAAAACCGCTTTCCCCATCTGGCTTAATGACCTTGAAAAAGAGCTTGGCTATAAAATCAGTGGGAGGGAACTCTTAACCATCCTAATCTGTGTCTTGAATGTGGCTGCAAAATGAGCATTCGTTACCTCAAATCTGTACCGTTAAATTTACACCTTTAGGCCAGTCAAGTCTGAACTTATTTTAATGCATGTGTCCTAACTATTCTTTCTGTAAGTACAAGATCACTGAATACATAGATCCTCAGAGAACAGACAGAAGTGGTATAGTGCTCCCACTGGATATTTGGGAGAAAGAAGTCTTTATTTTTCTCCTCCTTTGGGATGGCTCTGCCTCATTAAGATATCCTACTAAGCCCTCAGAGAGATACTACTGTAATCTCAGAAATGTTTACATTTCTTTTTCGTCTCTCTCTCTCTTGGGCTGTAGGACCCTTAATCTAAATGAAAGGAAGTACTGTAATTTGGCAGAAGACATGTGGAGATGTTTGTTGAGTACAAGGTGGACGATGAGTTTGTTTTAGTAGTAATTTGGCTTATTGAATGGGTGTGTTTGGAATAATTATGGTAGTAAACACAATTCCACTGACTTGTTTGTGGTTAATGTGATATGTGAGTGCACTGCCCATTACTGTAAATACAGTCAGTGGCCACTATATTTGGTACACATCTTGTATCTACATTCATTGTCTATTTTATCAGCTCCACTGATAAATTCTTCAATTACAGACTGTAGTCCATCTGTTTCTCTGTATACTTTGTTAGCCTTTTTTCACCCTGTTCATCAAGGGTCATAAGTCCCACAGGACCATAATGAGTGTAAATAGTGGGCCCCGAGTGGCTCAGCAGGCTAAGATGCTGACACTATGACCAGAGGATTGCGAGTTCGAATCCCGGTCATACTGTTTGTTATCAACAGCCGGGGCCCGAGGGAGCAAAAATTGGGCGTGCTCTCTCTAGGCAGGTAGATGGCACTCTCTCTACCTATCACTTTCACATTGCAATATCCACTTGCTCAGGCGTCTACTGATTGGTCCATTTGGATCTGGGCGTCCTGCGCTTTCCTCTGAGCACGTTTAGGCTCCCCAGTGATGGTGTATCAGCAGTAGTTTGAAAAGAGGTGGCGGCTGGCATCACGTGCAATGGAGGAGGCTTGTGCTTGACTTCACCCTCCTGGAGTCAATACACTGCAAAAGTAATGGTTAGAGTTCTAACGAATGGGATCGATTAATTGTTACTTCTACATTGGGAAGGGGAAAAAACAAAATCCTAAAAATAAATTTAAAAATGTAAAATAAAATGAGTGTAAATACAAGGTATATGTACCTAATGAAGTGGCCAGTGAGTGTATGTGTATTGTTTGTCTCTTAGGCAATAGCTCCATGCTGCTTCCTTTTGCCTGGTTAAGCTGGAGGAAGGATG
The DNA here is from genome assembly GCA_036984385.1 of Crenuchus spilurus. Classification (NCBI taxonomy): domain Eukaryota; kingdom Metazoa; phylum Chordata; class Actinopteri; order Characiformes; family Crenuchidae; genus Crenuchus; species Crenuchus spilurus. Next base: position 102,801 of record BRDA01007713.1, on the reverse strand, counting down.
TAAAAAATAAAGTGATAAGAACATCCTGTATTCCGTCAGAAATAAAACTGCACATGTCCTCCAAAGTACAAACAATATAAATGTACCATTAAAGGCTCAACAGAGTTCTTAATGTCTAGTAGAAGATACACTGCAGTCATTTTAAGGCAAGGCAAGTTTATTTATATAGCACCTTTCATACACCACAGTCATTCAAAGTGCTTTACAAATATAGAAATGCACAAATAAAGCAGAAGAATTAATAGAAAAAATAGATATAAAGTAAATCATCTTAAATTAAAAAAGTCAAATATGATCAAAACAAAATTTAAATGAGAAATAATTAAAAATAAACTACTATAGTGGTGCTGCTACAGAATCGTGTGAAGAAGAGCCTGCTCAAATAGAAAGTTAAAATTTGGATTTAAAAGTGTCTACAGGCACGGCTCTTTTAATATTCTCTGTCAACTGCTTGCTTTTAAAAACAGAATAATAACTAAATGCTGCTTCTCCATGTTTAGTTTTTATCTTTAGCAGGACCAACTAACAGTCTGAGAGATCTGCTAAGCTCATGTCTCTGCAGCACATCTGCTGGTCCTACACCATTAAGTGATTTAAGGAACATATTTGTATCTTTTCACAACTTTTAAATAGTAAAAAAATTATCTGGACGAGGTGACTGAAGTCAGTCCAACTTAAACATTTAGTACAATCTTGTATGGCTATGGAGATGTGCTCTTAAGGGTACCACCCCAGTGTCGGGCATTATATATGTGCAGGTGTAAAGAGATGCTACATTCACAAGATGTAAACTGTTCAAGACTGTAAAATGTCCAGGATTTATTACAACGCTTCAGTGATGAGGTGATAGGGATGAAAAGTCTGGTGGTTTACAGTGCCAGTGAGCTGTTAAGTTATGGCTCCAGTAAAGTGCAGCGTGAGCTTGAATGGGGTTGAAGGTGTGGTGTGGATTGATGTTTGAGGTGAGTGTGACAGACAGGCCAATGCAGCACTGCTACTGACTGTTCAACAACCCAATAGCCTGGTGGAACAAGCTGGTTCTGGACTGTATGCTTCTGCAGTGCACTTCCCAAGAATCTAGTGACAGTTTTCAGACAGATTTTAGTCCAAGCGAATTTGGACCATCTCTATTGGTTTATATGTAGTAAAATCTTCACATCATGTGCAGGATGGCTGGCATTTTCAAGTGGCATAAAAATGATTCATGACATTCTGTTCCACTAAAAAAAATGAAAAAACAAACATTAAGTACTCAAGATATGTGATGTTTGTCTTCTCGCAGCCTAAATCTGAAATCCTTTGCTTCTTCTTCATTGCTTTATTAGTACATTGCAGCCATCAACACCAGCATCATCACCAACCACACCTTAATGCTTAATTATTAGTTTGGTGGAACATCAAAAACGTAAATTATGAAATGGATCTATTTGAGAGAGGAATGTAATCTCCTAAATTCTTGATATTGTATTTGTTTAAAATGAGGGTTGTGTGTTGGCAAGAGCCTGGCAAATACAGTGTGCATTATGGGTTGCAATATAATATATTTAGGTCTATTGTGATACTGTAAACAAGGCAGTGTATTGCATTTTTTTATTTACTTTTTATTTCTTCTTTACATTGGAGTGGCAGTGTCTAATGGCGGAAGACAGATTACAGCACTGCTATCTAGTGGCTGGGCGTTTAAACACAACACCAAAAGCCATTGCTGCTTCCAGTATACATGTAAACTATTCATTCAAAACTCATGCTGTGAGAATTTATTACAGTATTACAAAATATTACTCGTGTAAAGTGTAACAATATTTTCTTGCACCCCTATTTAAAATACTGATTGATCACAAAAGGAACTATTATTTATTACATTGCTACCATTTAATTGAACCAGTGAGCAAACAGGCAAAACTCAACATACTACGGCACTGAAATATTAAATAATGTGTGTTAACTAAAATAGTGGTTTTTGACACAGTATTACACCATTATCTGTGAAATTGGACAAAATGATGTATTTTTCTGTTGGTCTTGGCTGATGAGCTGATGGGAAAATTCTATAACTCACTTCAGCTGCCTTTCTTGATGGTCTATGAATTGTACCATGAGGTCAAATAGCATGGCTAATGTACCTTGCATAGACCTTTTCTCCTGAGCTCTGAACTTGGTGGTCTGTGCTCTATCCTCTTAGATTTGCTTCTCTCCCCTGCACGCATCCCTCACCCTTCTGCAGAGACTTCATTAATCTGCAGGCTGAAGCTGTGCATTATTATTTGAATTCCATTAGCAAAGCCGTATGTGCTGACTTGTGTCTGTTTTATGACCCATTCATTTTAAGCAATTAGGTCTGTTTGTAAATGCTTGATGTGGTAGATTACTTCTGTGTTCTGTATTAATGTGGTTTTGCTGTTGCTCAGGAGTGCAGCATCACAAACAGATGCATAAAGACAGAAGCTGAGGAGGTTGATTTGGTTATTATCCGCAGGCATCTCACGTTAAAGTCACTGTCACTTTGTGTTTAAACTGTCTTCAAAAGCAGACAGGCAAAACAAGGACAATGTCAAGCTGCCTGATGCCACTTCTGTGCAAGTAACATTTATCACCTATGAAGTCTCAGTAATACTGAAGGAGAACATAAAATACATGGTTTTTAGCTTCATTCGAAGTGCAGTCAACCAGCCAAAACAAATCTGGTGTCTGAAGTTTGTCTCTTTAAGTTTTCACTGGAAATACAAGACTAATGTAATCCAAGTATTATCCAACATGGCCTAACAAGTAATGGAAGTTTATTAGCCTCATGCAAGCAGCATGACTAATTCATCATATGCTTGTGTCGAACCAAGCCAGGTTTTGCATTCTCAAAAAACTGAATAGTTTGTATTAGTGTAAAATATAGTGTTCTTGGACATTTTAGTGCATTTAAACGACCACTCAGCACTTCTGCTGCTCAATCAGGTTTCCTATTGACATGTCCATGTCAGTGTACTACTGTGTATGACTGACGATGTGGAATTAAAGTATCTTAGCATCTATACATACAGTGGGGAAAAAAAAGTATTTGGTCACCCACTGATTGTGCAAGTTCTCCTACTTAGAAAGACGAGAGAGGTCTGTAATTTTATTCATAGATACACTTCAACTATGAGAGACAAATGAGAGAAAAAAATCCAGGAAATCACATTGTAGGATTTTTAATGAATTTATTTGTAAATTATTGTGGAAAATAAGTATTTGGTCAATAAACAACCAGCGAGAATTCTGGCTTTTACAGACCTCTTAGTTCTTTAAGAAGCCCTCCTATTCTGCACTAATTACTTGTATTAACTGCACCTGTTTGAACTTGTTATGTCTATAAAAGGCAACTGTCCACACTCTCAATCAATCACACTCCAAAGAGCTTTCTAAGGACAACAGGGACAACATTTTAGACCTGCACAAGGCTGGGATGGGCTACAGGACAATAAAAAGCAGCTTGGTGAGAAGGCAACAACTGTTGGCACAATTATTAGAAACGGGAAGAACCACAAGATGACTGTCTGGGGCTCCATGCAAGATCTCACTTCATGGGGTAAGGATGGTTCTAAGAAAGGTCAGGAGTCGGCCCTGAACTATACAGGAGGACTTGATCAATGACCTGAAGTGAGCTGGGACCAGAGAATTGGATGAGACCAAAATAGAGCTTTTTGGTACTCAAGTCCACTCGCCATGTTTGGAGGAAAAAGAATGCTGAGTTGCATCCGAAGAACACCATACCTACTGTTAAGCATGGGGGTGGAAACATCATGCTTTGGGGGTGTTTTTCTGCAAAGAGGACAGCACGACTGATCCGTGTTAATAAGGGAAGAATGAATGGGGCCATGTATCGTGTGATTGTAAGCCAAAACCTCCTTCCATCTGTAAGAGCATTGAACATGAAACGTGGCTGGGCCTTCCAGCATGAAAATTATCCCAAATACACTGCTCGGCCTAGACAATTTGTGGAGGGAGCTGAAAGTTTGTGTTGCCCAGCAACAGCCCCAAAACATCACTGCTGTAGAGGAGATTTGCATGGAGGAATGAGCCAAAATACCAGCTACAGTGTGTGCAAACCTGGTGAAGACTTACAGGAAACATTTAACCTCTGTCATTGCCATGTTACAAAGTACTGAGTTGAACTTTTGTTATTGACCAAATACTTATTTTCCACCATAATTTACATATAAATTCTTTAAAAATCCTACAATGTGATTTCCTGGATTTTTGTTTCTCATTTGTCGCTCATAGGTGAAGATGAAAATTACAGACCTCTCTCATCTTTCTAAGTGGGAGAACTTGCACAGTCAGTGGCTGACCAAATACTTTTTCCCCCCACTGTACATACATACACATTACACTTATATAGCGCCTAGACACCCAAGGACGCTTTGCAATTGACACACTTCATATACACACACTCCACCGAGAAGCGGCAGCCAGCCACACACAGCGTACTCTCAACTGGAAGCAACCGTCCACCTGGAGGACTGCATCGAGATCTAGGGGGATCGCCCAGGACAGAGTGCCAACCATACATACATTCATACACAGTCATACACATTCATACACACACCAGAGTAATTTTTAGAGTAGCCAATTCACCTGATCTCCATGTTTTTGGACTGTGGGAGGAAACTGGAGACCCCGGAGGAAACCCACGCAGACACGGGGAGAACATGGAAACTCCTCAGATGGGGACTCGAACCCAAGACCTCAGCGCTGAGAGGCGAACATGTTAACCACTAAGCCACCGTGCCACCCCATTATTATTATCTATATAATGTTATTGAGTAATTTTAGTTGCAACACAGTATCTTTTTAAGGGAATTATATTCACATGTTGGTCAATTTTATTGGGTTACTTGGTGGTGAGCTTTGTTTTTTCTTGGTTTGCAAAGGTGCATTTCATTTCCTGTTTGTTTTTATTAAGAGCCATTCCACTTAAGCTTTGCTAATTTCTAGTCTTATTACAGCTGCTCAACGAAAATAAAAACAGCTGTGCACATTTTGTTAAAAACTACAGCAAGGATTTTAGTCCATTTTAGCAACCATTACAAAAAGGTAGTGAGAATTCATCATGCAGTTGAATGCACATATGCACAATGTTCATTGGTGTTGTGTAAGCTTTTAGTGCAAAACCAAAAGAAGAAAACTTTGGATAAAACACATCTTTGCACTTTTGAGGAAAAAGGAACATTGTGTAAATATTACTTGGACAAAATAATCAGACTTTTTGAATAGCACATGAGACTTGGGCCACATTCCGAAAGTAGTTTGGAATCTGTGATCTGCTTCAGGAGAGAAGCTGAAACATTTGAAGACTTGTTTTGGCAGACCGAGATCTCCTTCTTCCCACTTCATATTAGAAACCAGTTAAATGATTCTCTCTTATAGAATTAAGTGCTAGATTAAAAAAACAGAAGCATTGACATTCTCCTCGGTTTGTCCTTGTTTCTACCACTCTGCTCAGCTTTGCATGCTTGAGTGGTGTCAGGTTTTTTTTTTTTTTTTTTGGTGAAGTTCACCTGCGTGAGAGCTATACTTCCATACTAAACATGTCCTTGGCTCATCTTGTTTCTGCTTGGATGAACAATGTTCACTGAGCCCGGGGATGAATCTCACCAGATTCTTCAGGTTCTTTTCCCGTTTTTCTACCGCTTGATGTTGCTTTGTGATATTTGTGGTGCACTGCTGTTACAGCACTCTAACAGAGTGCACAGTTTAAACTGGTTAAACTCAGTAGATTCCTGTGAAGCGGTTTAGAACAACAATGCACAGCAGCTGTGCTGCTGAGAGCTGTGGTTGTGTTGTGTTGTTTCAGTTCGTAGACTGTATGTTTGTCCATCTTTCTGTCTCTGCATCTTTATCACTGTTTATCATCCATCTTTAGATCTATATGCTGCTCTGTCTCTGTACGTCTCTGTTTACAAACCTTATTTAGAGACAACTTGGGACACTTGGTAAAGTTATTAAAAACTGAAATCTGTAATTTAATTCCCTTGAATCTTTATTGTGTGTGTGTGTGTGTGTGTGTGTGTGTGTGTGTTTCAATGACAAACTTAATTCTGTTAGTATCAACTATTCTGTTAAATATCAACACATTTAAAAATTTATTCCTGCAACATGCTCCAAAAAAGTTGGCACAGAGGTAAAATAAGACTGTTGTGGAACTTTCAAAGTTGGTTTCCAGTTCAAGGCTACAAA
>BRDA01007713.1:82509-96491 GCA_036984385.1 Crenuchus spilurus | reverse complement strand
CTCTCTCCGTCTCTCTCTGTCCGTCTCTGTCTCTCTCTCTGTTTGTGTCTTTCTCTCTGTCTGTCTGTCTCTCTCTCTCTCTCTCTCTCTCTCTCTCACTCTGTCCGTCTTTTTCTCTTTCTCTCTGTCTGCCTGTCTCTCTATATCTCTCTTTCTCTGTCCGTCTCTCTCTCTCTGTCTTTCTTTCTCTCTCTGTCCGTCTGTCTGTCTCTCTCTCTCTCTCTCTCTCTCTGTCCGTCCGTCTTTTTCTCTTTCTCTCTCTCTCTCTCTGTCCCTCTCTTTCTCTCTCTCTGTCCCTCTCTTTCTCTCTCTCTGTCTCTGTCTCTCTCTCTCTGAATCTGTCTCTTTCTAACTCTCTCTCTGTCTCTCTGTCTTTCTGCCTCTCTCTCTCTCTGTCTCTCTCTCTGTCTGTCTGTCTCAGCTGTGCTGATGTATGAACTCGTGGATAGACAGTAACAGAGCACAGAGCAGGATGGTTATTCTTAGAAATACCAGGGAGCAGCACAAATTCTCCAGAGGAGATGATTGACAGGGCGAAATAATAGCCATTGAAGTGATGAGTAGCCATTATCACCCAAATGTATTGGCAAAGTCTTCCCCTTAAGGCTTCTCTGCTGGTGCATTGTGGGTAACGATGTGGGTAAGACTGATTTTTGACTCTGATCTTCTCTGATCACTTGACAGACATCACTCTCAGCAGAGATACGGAGAGAATTGCCTATTAAGTGTCTGTGCTATTTCATTTAATTGACAGCCTGTCTCGTCATTGTTCAAATCAAACGTTGTCAGCAAGATTGGAGTAGTGTTACTGTTTAAAAAAAATGAACACTACATATTCTTCTTGAAGTGTTTGTCAGTCTGCTGCTACCTTCTCCTTATGTAATGTATTGAGCACAGTACACACATTCAGATACTGTGTCAGGAATTTTAATGCACTTAAAGTGCTTAAAAGACTCAATATGTGCACAGAGCTTGTTTATGTTTTTGGCCTCAGTCAAAGAACCTTGGGAGATGATTATCATTGTTTGCCTTCTTTATGATCAATGTACTCTACAGTCACTGGCCACTTCAGTGTGTGCAATTACAGACTGTAGTCCATCTGTTTCTCTGTATGATTTTTTAGCCTCCTTTCAACCTGTTCTTCAGTGATCTAGCAGTGACACTGATGTGGTGGTGGTGTATCCGTGTGTTGCGCTGGTATGAGTGTATCGGAGCCAGTATAATGTATTGTGGGCTATTGTGTATTTGTTTTATATTATCAAAAAAATTTGTTAAACAATTTTTTTCTAAACAATGACTTGTCGTTCTGCTACATGTCCCTTACTTAATAAGAACCATGTGTAACAATTGAAGATAACATTTTTTATTATATAACAATAGTAAAAACAGAAAGAAACAATATACTGGCAGATGTTCGTATTGCTTTCTAACCCAAATGAGATAAAGGCAAGCACACTTAAGAATGCAGCTGTTTCTCTGATATCAGCTTTAATAAAAAGGTGCTAAATGTTGTTTCACTTCCAACTTTCAAGTCATCTAATGTGTGTCCAAAACCTGTTATATCTGAAAGATCAGACACTGCTAAAATTTGGTAACCAGTACAAGTTTTAGCTGAGAAACGGTTGAGCTTTCATGGTTTGTTGTGACAACCAGGCCCCAAATTTGCAGCATTATGTAATGCAGCTGCCCACAGGAGGCGGCATCAACAAAACAACTGCAGCAGGTTGCCTATGCCAAAACCTAGGCTAACGGCTAAAACCAAGAGAGAGTCTTTTCCTTTCCCTGTATATGAGCCATATAAGTAAATGTTGCCTCTGACAGTCAGGAGACACAAAACATAACTGGATTGACTTATTCTAGACTACAAGAGAAAGAGTTCTTATATGGCTTGTTCAGTAAGTGTGGATTTGAGGAAGGTGAATTGATTGTACCTGTATTCTGTCTTGCAGCAACAGCGCACAGTGTACCGGCTGACTCTAGTGAAGGCCTGGAATGTGGATGAACTGAAGGCCTACGCTGACCTTATTGCTCTGGGTCAGCCAGACTTCATTGAGATCAAGGTAAACTATCCATTACAAATGATGCCCAAATCAAATTTATTGGTCAATACAATTACAGCTTGCATTGAAATGCTGTCCGTTCATAGAAAATCCAGATAAAATCAAGTTGAAAAAAAAGACGTTAAAAATGAACTTGCATAGAATAAACTGCACAAAAATATAGAAGGTAGATTTAGGAATATGGATAAAATACATGTGTATAGAGTGATGCATCAAATAGGGAAACTATATTATACAGTATATAAAACAACATACTGGCTTGTTTTCATAAATCATTTTACGTTATATGTTTTTAAACGTTCTAAATAACAATAACATGTACATAAAAACTAGAAACAAATTTAGTCAATGTTTTTAACTGTTTAGCTCCATTCACTCTCATTCAAATATGACCTACTCATGTGCCCTCTAGTTTAGCTTCACTTTTTAAATATAATGTGTTGAGTGGACAGTATCACACATTTATTATGGATTTTAGTTTCTTATTTCCTTATTTATTCAAGTATTCAAAAGCATTCATATTATATTTTGGTTTATGATTTGTGAAATTTGTTGGTGTACATTAAGACTACATATGATTAGTAAAGCAGTATTTTTTTTTTGTTTTCAAACGAGAGTTAACATCTACTTTCAACAACACATATTTGGTTACGAACAGGACTAAAGTTCTCAAACAATCTCCAATTTGGCTTAAAAACAGTAAGTTATTCAGTAATTGTCTAAAACCCTCAGATGTGGTGCATCCAGATGGGAATAAAATCACAGAGGACCTCGTGTGAAAGACAAAATTATCCAAAGACCCCATGTAATTTTAATTCAGTCCCCATAGGGTTTTAGTCAAATTCCCATTTTCTGCAATAGTAGGCAATTTCTGCCCATGTAATATGGCAAAAGATACCAGACCCTGGTTGTCCTGTGTCTGTTAGCTTTAAACTCTTCCCGTTTTGGGGGATATGATTTTTTAAATGGCATGATTAAAATAAAATTGTAAATGAAAAAGATAAACTTAATAACCATCTCAGATCTAATACATTTTTCTTTGTGATTATGCACTGCCATGAGCATCTTTGCACTGCCACTGTGAGTGATCTTTCTAAGGTACTGTATTATTTAACACTATTTAAAGGTATGAATGGTGCCTCCAGCAGGTATTAAGATCACCCCACTTCTTGTTTTACACTTCTCCCGACCCTTTAGCACAGCCTGCGTAGACACGCTTTGACTTGCTTGAGTAAAAATTGGAAGTAACTTTTGTAGATGTTCTCATGTCCTTGCAACATGAACATCAATTGCTTCATGATGGCTAAATACTTCTAAGTATGTGTCATCTTTCACAAATTGTCAGTCATCTACTATAACATCAAGTGTATGTTAGGCATGAGCCTTAATCATTTCCAGATGTATAAAACCTTTAAGCACTATCAGTGGTTAATCATTTATTAGACACCAGAATGAATGAGCACTTAGAATTCAACCCTTTTTTCCATGAAGGCTGAGATGAGAGTGCTAATCTCTTGGGATATTTCAAGACCATGGCTTTGAAATGTGCTGAGTGAGTGACATGAATGACTTTTTAATTATGTACTAGAATCAGCTAGTGGCAGAACCGACACAGAACTTCAGTCTCAATCAGTTTGTCCTGCCAGTGATTCCACGCAATCTCCTCTCATCTCCTCAGTAATTAATTCTATATCAGTGGACTGGGTAGTTATTAGGGCCACGTACTGGCAAGAAACTAGTGATCTGATAAATATCATCAGCATTTATGATTCAATATACTACTGCATCTAGAATTTTAAACTAGAATATTGATAAAAAGCTCATTTGTGTTTATAATTTCATGCAAATTGGTTGTATGTTATATTCATTGCCTGTAAAGTGACATTTCAAGCCCTTTTTGTTTCAACATTGATGCCTTTTGAAATGAAATAATCCAATAAGTCAAGTATTTTTATGAGCTATAAGCCAAACTGTTTAACAGGAAAACAAAAAAGGCTTAACATGTAATGATTATAAAATATTTCAACTTTTACACCATATTCTAATGTTGGAGATGCACTAGTTTTGTGATATATCATCACACTTATTCATTAATGCTAGGTAACTGTGTCACGGTTGAAGTCTGTTTGGCTTTGGAAAGCCTCCACTTTGAATGTAGAAAATGCTGAGCAGGCTCTCTGATTGGCTGCTTGTTGCTAAACAAGATTAAAGATGGCGTCACTTCCATTTAGTGAGATGTCTCCCTTTCCTCTTTAATAGCCAATAAATGGCAGAGATAAGTGGAGTATGGGACAGGGACCAAAGTATGTAGATAATAGATAAAGATAATAAATGAATGCTGTGTATTGACAATTCACATATGATATATTTGTAGACATGTAGCTTTTACAATATATTACATTATATTCAGTCTATTGTGATAGTGTAAGCAAGGCTATTATATATTGTAATGTAATTTTAGGCAAAACATCAGTGATGCACTCGCACACTACTTGTTTATATTTAAATAGAAGAGTCTGATGGTTGAAGATACAACACTGCAGTTGCCTGGGGTTTAAATATAACATAAATGAACTGCTGCCCTTCCACCAACCTTTGTGTAAACTATTAATAGTGTTTTTGAGAATTAATACAGTATCACAAAACATACTCAAGTGTATCACTATTTTCTTACACCCCTAGTAGTTAAAAGTGAACTTGGTGTACCAATGCCATTATAGTTAGAGATCTACGTTTCCTGTCAGATCTATTTCTATTTGAATGTCTGCATTTTTAAACAAGTGATGCCAAGAGATGCCAAGAGAAGAAAAATTAAAATAAAATCTAAAAATAAAATTTTAAAATGTAAATTATAATATAAGTGCTGAACTTTTAATATTAACATGTTGCTTTTGAAACTATAAGATTTGTATTCGATTTATTTTTAGTGATTTAGCCGAACAATCACTTTTGCTGTACAAATGTCTTTTTTTGCTTACATGAGGCCATTTCGCCTCACAATAAACATAATATTAGCTGCTTGTGCAATTCTACATGGCACACTTAGGTGAAATCTAATTTATTTGACCATTCTGTATCTGACAGTTTAACAAGGTAATATTTCAGTATTGCATTGTTTTGATACTCTGATTATAAAGATTACATGCCTGTGACTCACTCCTCCAGAATACATCATGTAGAGATTGAATAATCATTCAGAGAGTCTGAGCTTAGTCTGCAATTAAAGGTTTTGTCATAGAAAAAAAAAACATTCCTCTCTGGGCTTTGTGGAGGTGGAATGATGTCCTGCATCTGCCAAATTACACTCTGATTCATCACAGCTCTTCTCCTCTGCGTCTTTCTATTCAGCCTCCTGTAATTGGCGCCTACATTAATTCCTCCAGGTGCTTTGGTCCCTGCCCCACACTCCTCTTATCTCTGCCATTTATTGGCTATTAAAGAAGCAATGGAGACATCTCACAAGACGGAAGTGACACCACCCTTAATCTTGTTTACCAACCAGCAGCCAATCAGTGAACCAGCTCAGCATTTTCTACATTTAAAGTGGAGGCTTTCCAAAGCCAAGCAGACTTCAACTGTGACACACAGTTACCTAGCAACAATAATCCAGCTTCTTTGATGGACCGCAGGAAGCTTTGTATGCCAGTTTCTCTGGGAGAAAATAAAGGCCATGAATGAATGCAAGAAATTCTGCTGAATATGGACATGCGCCGACTGGCCGTTTGAGACTTTCACTGCCACCAAATTCCTCTGAATTAATGTCCAAATGTCACATTCAGCTTCTGCACTTGTGATTGCTTTTCCCTTCATTTTCACTACATGGTTGGTTGGTAAGGTGATATAGCAAAAATATCATGTTGACATTTTCAGTATACATGATATTTAATACAATAATTTAAATATGAAAAGATTGTAGGGGGGGGGGAAGTGTAGAAAAAACTCAATTTCTAACTAATAAATAAATTTGAATAGCATTATGGACTGACATTCAGCCAGCTATTTGTTCATTCATTTACTATACACTGATGCTTATAGGCAATCTATAATTTGTCTTAATTTATTCTTTTACCTAGAAGTATTGCCAACCCTTGAAAGCCTATCGGGACATAATTTGTGATCATAATGCCCTCCCCTAGTCCTTAGGCTTGTTTAAGTTGCAAGATTAAGAGTAACAGAAGATTCCTATCTGAAAGATTTCATTTGGCTGAATGTCACTTTGCTTTATTAATGACCCTAATGATGGGGAAATCAACATAGTGAGGTGGATGGTAGTTGTCTGTAATGACTTTCTATGGTCCTGAAGCTGAAGGTAAATCTTTAATTTGCTGAATCCAGGAAATGGTCAAAGCACAAGACTAATGATTAGATTCTTTATGTGAACAGAGAAGTAAACTCAATTCTCACCCTTTTAAAGCCAGGAAGATTCTGCAGTTTGCAGATGCAGTCACAAATCAGTCACAAGGTCTAGTTCTTTTAGTGGTGTCAGCACCTCAGTAAACATAATAAACCTTAGCAACTGGCCTTATACTGGATTATCATCAAATAATTCGTTTTCACACCTTCAGTCACTTGCCAAGAAAATAAATACTCATGTGAAGAGACTAGGTGTAGCTTATAGGCTTTAGTACAGCTGTTTACTCTCTGCCAGATGTTTAGCACAACAGGAATATGGTGGCTATGTGCTTTGAGCCTCAGGACCAATTTCATTAATGTTAATGTAAGATGACTTCAAAGGTCCAAAAATGGTACATCCCATTTGTCCTTTACATACACAGTATGTCCAAATGTTTGTCAGCACCCCTTCTAATTGATGCATTCAGCTACTTTAAGTTGCCAAGCATGGGCTACAGGGGTATAAAGCCCCATAGTATTGAGCTGTTCTGTGCTCCAATACTTTTGGGATGAGGTGATCACCCAACATCCTGACCTCACTAACGCTGATGCAATTAAATGCAATCAAATCCTCACATCAGTGCTCCAAAATCTAGTATAAACCTTTGCTGGATAATAGAGACAGTTACTCCAACAACAACATGATAATCTATCAATATAGTGTATGACTATGCTTCGTTGTTGATATACATTTGCCACAAGCTGGCATGTTGGCATGACTTTAAATTGCACAGGAAAAAATTCCAATCCATATCTGGATGCAGTAACTACATTAAGTATATTCTAAACATCCTGATTGGGTTAATATATAAACATGCCAACTGCCCTTTCTTGACGAGTGTTGAAGGATGAAGTGTTTTTTACTGTTCATTACTAATATTATTATATTTTAGAGAAATGTTGAGGGAAATTAGTTGAATGTTTTGCATTCATTTGTGTGGATGTCCTCTTCCATGCATTAACATTCTCTTATTACCACCATGTACCTCAAGTTAAATCTTAAGTGTTTTGGGCTTTAATTAAATGGTGATGAGAAGACTGCCAGAGGTGAAGGAGACTGTACTGTAACGGAGCGGCCATTTTATTCACAGAGATGAATAGCCATAGTCTCTACTGGGCCTTGAAGCAGAGTTGATAAATTCCATTACAGAGGTAGTGGAGCTGTAATATTTTGAGTTGGCAAGGGCGAACTCGCTGAGCAGCCTTCACTCTCTCCCTTTTTGATTTATCTGAGCTGCTTGGGATGTGATCATTATTCAGCGCAGGATGATAAGAGCTAGGGCTTGTCGATCCTGCCCCAAGCCTGCAATATCAGCCTTGGAAATCAGCTCTCAGCCCAGAAGATGGAGATTGGAAAGGTGCAAAGCCTCTTCCCCTGATTATTCCTTAAGTGCTGATGTCCTGAGAGACAGCAAAGAAGCGTTTCTGCACTGAACAGAGAAATGGATCTGCTATGTATGACTAGTAAAGATATACCAGACAATGAACAGTTGTTATTAGTTTGCTTCCTGGACATAGAACATCTAAGTAAGATGGAGGAAATGGGTAGCTCAACAATGAACCAATTATTACAGTGGCTAGTGGAAGCTGTAATAGGATTGTCTCTAAAAAGCAGATTTAAATTGCTACTTGGGTAGTATTTCATAGTGTCCAGAGCTGGATCTGCATAAGGACTTTCTTCCCATCCGTGGTGGGTGCTTAGAGTCAGGAACAGGTTCTGTTTCAGTAAGACCCTGTTACAGTACTGTTTATATGACAAATTTACTTGACGTCACAACAATAATAAGCCCTCCTTCCAAGTATATATCACTCCCCGAGGGGCTTTCACATCACTAACGACTTCATGACCAAAGTAAACAATCCAGAAAACTTTTTTTATCAGAATAATTAATAATAGATTATATTTTTTGTTTGTTTTTCATAAAATTGGTTATGTGAGTTTGATTGGTAGTCTTTACCCAGTCTCGTGGTTGCTAACTTATTCATTTAATGCTGAATCTAACATTTTGTGTTGCTTTACAGCCCTACACAGAACTGTTTTTGGATATTTTTTACTAAACGTTGTCACAGTTCTAAGAATTCCAAGCAAGTCTTGCTCCATACCATTCTCATCTATTAAGCGTTATGCTTAATGCATTAAGTGTTTTGTAGCCCTTTGTTTACAAACATATGAATATGTTCTGTGCTGCATTCTGTAACATATTGACAGTGTTTTGCGATTTTTGGCGATGTTTGGGTTTCTATTTGGAGTGCCAACGTAAAAACCACAGCACACAGCTGTATTGCTTCTCTTGGACTTCTTCAATAACTAGCATTATAATAGTCTATTATGAAGAAAAGACCATTAGATTAGATTAGACATCTATGCCTACTGCTCTGGTAGGTTTGTTTTTATTGTAACTGCACTCTATAAAGTGAAAGTCCCACACAGGGGAGACTTATTTTAGTCAGACTTATTTCAGGGTTCCTTATTTAAAGGATTTTCTCCCCAATGTATTTTAGTGGTCAATTAACCCGCCTCTTTTATAAACTCTTTGTATCACTATCACTTGCAATGTTCCTGACTCTTTGACTGTCTGGGACAAGCATACAAGCATAGTCTTCCTCCAACAAAAAAACCCTTTTTTTTCTGAACTGGTGGTAAGGCATTGCCATCGGGCAGTTAGTGCACTCTGAGGAAAGCACATATCCCCAGTTCTGATGTATGCAGTTTTTAGATTAAGATTCATCAATTTGCCACACAACTTGACCTGCGCAGTGAAACACGCACACTAGTGAACACACTAGGCTGTGAGAATTTGTGCCCAAAGCGGTGGGCAGCACTTATCCACTGGTGCCCGGGGAGTTAGGGGTTTAGGTGCCTTGCTCAAGGGCACTTCAGTCATGTCCTGTCTGGGGATTGAACCGGCGACCTTCCGGTCACAAGACCAGATCCTTACCACTAGGCCACGGCTGCCTCCATGGATGCCCGAGTCATTTGACTGTGCCATCTTGCCCACCCGAAGAGAGAGCACGGCCAATTCTGCTTTCGATGACGAACAGCATGATCGGGATTCAAACTCGCAATCCTTGGATCATAGTCCACTAAGCCACTTGGGGCCCCAGGGTTTCTTATTGGAATTAAGACTGGCTTTCTCTAAGATCAATTTTCTTACCAAGAAAGGGTTCAGACTACTTAAAAAAAAATACTTTTACTACTTAAAAAAAAAAAAGTTCAGTTTATTATGTTTTGAAAATCTGAACAACCGGAAAGATCTTCCTTGAGACCTTATGTTTCTAGAGTGTAGCCATTACTGTCATATTTACTTTTCTCTGGTTATGGTAATGGATGGATCTGTTTCTAGTGTCTAATTGTAGTTAAATAGTGCAGTTTGTACCCTAATGTGATATGTGAATAGCAACAGCACCTTAGGCTTAGTAGCTCCCCGTAACCAGCCCCCATGACATTTTGGCTGCACAGTTGCAAAGAGAACTATATTTTATGCTAATAGAGTACAGACGTCAACATGGCAGAGAGAATTAAGCCATGTAACACCTTGAGACTGTGTTGTCATTATAATTTAAATGTAACGGTCTTAAATTAGATATTAATTGCCAAAGAATCACACAAGAAAGAACTTAATTATTCCCAGCATTTGTTTTTTTCACTGCTTTGTCTTTGTTGTTGTTATTGTTTGGCCTTGAGAGATGGTGCTGTGCCAGTTGTTCATTTCCACTCTATTTGAGCCCACATGGCTTTGTTTACACCAGATGAGCGCACAGGGCAGGCTTTGACCCTGAAGTTTCTAAAGCTTTAAAACTTATTTTTTGTTTGCCTCTTAATTTTCGGTAAGGATTCTTATTGCTGGTATAAATAATTCTATTAATTTTCCAGCCTAATTGCTCTTAAATGACTGCGTTGTAGTGCAGACACTGGTTAGTACCTTGCTGTGTGTTTGTTTGTCATAATGCCAAATGAGTAATGTCATTGCTACTCCCACATAAAGCCAGACCCACAGTGTGAGTATAATCATTGTGAAGGACAGCCACATGCAAGGCTTACTTACACATTTAAACATGGGCTATGCATAGAGATGCAGAACAGATTGGCTATGAATACATCAGCCTCAAAATTGTCAACATGCACCAATGATGCCGGAAAATAAGTATTAAATGTGGTTCCTGTGACTGCTGAATAAACTGAATATGCTCTCCCTGCATGTGGTCTGTTCCTCGCGGGGCTCCACAGCCTATTTTTCCTGATCACAGTAACGTCTGCGAGGTGTGAACTGAATCCTGTCCCGTCTTGTGCGTTCGAGTGTGTATGTGTGCGTGGGAGTTGGATGAAATGATCTGGCTCTCTCAGGCACAGTCATCTATACAAAACCAAATCATCCTCCAAGCGCTGCTGTCCTTGAGCTGTGTGTGTGCGATTTTATTCGGAGTGTGTTTGAACGTTTTTGAGTGAAACGGGCTTCCTAGCAACACTCCGCTCCACATAAGGGATCTTCCATCAAACAGCAGTTTGCAGCTAAATCCTAAAAAGTTTAAGGAGCAGTTTTCAAAGCAACTCAGAATGCACATCTTTGTTTTGGATATAGTAATTACAAAAAAGTTATCATTTCATATTTGTTAAATGACATTTCAAGCCTTTTTGAATTAAATTGTGAGCAAAAAGGAACTTTTTTGCAGCTGTGATCTGCTCTTGTGACCATAAGGTTTAAGTCCCTGGCAGGACATGACTGATGTGCCCTTGAGCAAGACTCTAAACCCCCAACTGATCCTTGTGCACTGTGGATGGGGGGTGCCCACCGCTTCAAGCACATGTGCTCACTGCACCATGGTGTGTTCATTTTTGTGTGTGTGTGTGTGGTTGAGGGTGTGTGTTTCACTGCACGGTTGCATTAAATATAGAGTATATATTTCTTTGTATGCACACACATTGGTCACTGATTGTGCACTTTCTCTTTCTTAATGTTTCATGATATTGTATTTTTTGGAGCTGCACTAGTGTATATATGACAATGATTTGTACAAATTGAACAGTTCTTCATTAATTTAAAATGTGACAGTTCAGTGTTTTTTATATTGCTGAGTGTTGAACAACACAAGGCTTCCCACACTCTCAGAAAAAAAGGTAGCATTCTGTACCTATAATGGTACAATCGCTTGTCACTGTGGCAGTACCCCTCAAGGGTACGGATGTGTACTTTTATCAATAGTGACAAATGCGTACCCTTACTATTTGTACCTTAAGGGAAGAATCTTGTACCCTTGAAGACAAAGTAGTAACTTTCCCACCCCATGGTTGCAGGTACAAATGGTGGACCTTTTTCAAACGGTACATATATGTTCCCATGGGGTACTGCCACAGTGACAAAATCAACTGTACCTTAAATATGACAGTTTTGTTCCTTTTTCTGTTCTTTCAGGTGACACTTTTGTACCTTTAAAAAATTAAATGGGGAGAAAGGTTTTTATTAATTATTGTAGTTTATTAAAAGTTTCAGCCATTGGAATAAATATAAATATTGTAACGTCGGGGAAGAGAGTAAAGGAAAAGAATGTAACATTTGTTTACGGAATGTTCTTTTACTGCTCTTTTAGTAAATAGGAAAGTGCAGTAGCAAACATTCACTACTTTATAATGTGAAAGCACAACCAGACTACTGAATGGACTAAAACACACATTGACGGTAACTTAACTAAAACACACTAAAATAACTCATAGAGACTAGACTACAACTAACAATCATTACACACACAAAAATCCACTCTTAAAGACCCCAAATAATTACAAAATAGACCCCATAAACACACAATAGAACTTTATGCAAATACCGTGCGACGCGCAGCCATCTGATTGGCCGACACCCCCAAGAGCCGCCACAATATATTATAAATGAAAACATGAAAATGTTAACAATTCATGTGAAAACACTGTTCATTTACATTACAGCTGTCCATGTGAAGTAAACAATAACAAGATTTAAAATGTAATGACACACATGCAAACACAAACAAGTTAAAAACTACACACCGCAGTATGTTTACTGGTAAACTAAACCAAACAATTTAACATTACATGTTTCATAGAAGCATCTGTTGTTGTTTTACTTGACTTGTCTTAAAAAGAGTGAAGCATTCATAAGTACATTCATGTACTTTTCTAAGTTTGTACCTACACAGGTACAAAATAGTACTATGCAAGTTCGAACATGTACCTTTAGAGGTACAGTTACTGATGGGGTACAGTTTTGTTCTTCAAAGTACAGATTTTGTACCCTCATGTACCTTTATTTCTGAGAGTGCAGACATGGATTAAATCTGGTTTTAAGCTACAGTGATCTATGTGACAACAGATCGTTGAAAGTCTGCATAACCCTAACATAGTGTACATGTATGTCCATGTCATTTCTTAAATTGCCACAGATGTACATCTACAGCTTTCCGTGACAGTAATAATGACACATTGCATAACCGTGTCAGCACCATTTGTTATTGCCTTGAAGTTCTTTCAAATGACTTTAATACAAACGACTTTACACCAGTTACAGAAGAGAATACTCTCCAAAAATGTCTACAGGTTGAGCACACTCACCCACTTTTATTAGTATACTTTGTAGCAAATATACAAATCGACAAATCACAGATATGACAAATATTTTAGGTTAATAGCTGAACTGGCTTTGTGAAACATTCCTCACATTAAATTTCATTACTTCAGTTGACGCATTGTCTTCCATATTTTCCAAAGCAAGTACATGAATAACTATAGAATCATCAACAAACAAATCACAGTTACTACATTGTTGCTTCTCCTCTGATTTATATGACAGCCCGAATTGTCTGAGGCATAGACTTCACTAATGAAAAACAATATTAAACGTCAAGCTGCTTCCAGCTTTCTTGAATAATAGTTGACAGACCAGCTTTGCAACATGAAACATTCTCATGGACCAGGTTTTTAAACATCCACCATAAATTTTCAGGCAGATTGAGATCTGGACTGTTTGCTGGGTGCATCATTGAGTTGAAAATCCTTATCTGAAGACACGCTATAACACGCTTTGCTCTGTGACAAGATACACTATCAACATGAAAAACGACACCACAGAACCTATTTTCTCTTGAGGAAAGATTTCAAAATCTCATTGCACACCTGTGCATAGACTGTTGAGGTAATGATTGCCATCTTTCCTTCTTCTTACATGCAACCTCTGATCATTAATGAGGGGAGTTTTTATCGTTTTCTTCAAGCAGTCATCTTTATATGTTTCATTAGAAGAGTGCCAGACAAGGTTCAAGCATCATCTTCTGGTGAATGCAGTTTCATGATTCATCACTGAATATGACTTTCATGCAATCATCCACACTCCACTAATGCTTCTTTTTAGCTCACTCTAGCAAATGTTTGTTAGGTGGTGGTGCTGGTTGTCTTGTAATCCAAATCCCTTTTTCATATAACTGATTTAAAAAAAAAAAAAAAAAAAAATATATATATATATATATATATATATATATATAAAAAAAAAAAAAAAAAAAAATTTA
>BRDA01007713.1:58678-75166 GCA_036984385.1 Crenuchus spilurus | reverse complement strand
TACTTCAAAAAGCACCCAGAAATGGATGGAAACAAAGCGCTGGAGAGTTCTAAAGTGGCCAGCAATGAGACCGGATCTAAATCCCATTGAACACCTGTGGAGAGATCTTAAAATTGCTGTTAGGAGAAGGCACCCTTCAAATATGAGAGACTTGGAGCAGTTTGCAAAATAAGAGTGGTCCAAAATTCCAGTTGAGAGGTGTAAGAAGCTTGTTGATGGTTATAGGAAGCGACTGATTTCCGTTATTTTTTCCAAAGGGTGTGCAACCAAATATTAAGTTGAGGGTGCCAATAATTTTGTCCAGCCCATTTTTGGAGTTTTGTGTGAAATTGTCAAATTTGACTTCTTTTCTTCTGTTTTTTGTGTTGTTCCAATACACGCAAAGGAAATAAACATGTGTATAACAAAACGTGTAATTGCAATAAATTTGTGGGAGAAATACTTCATTTTCTGGAAAACATTCAGGGGTGCCAACACTTTCGGCCATGACTGTGTGTGTGTGTGTGTGTGTGTGTGTGTGTGTGTGTGTGTGTATATATATATATATATATATATGTAATTTATTTATTTAGTAGGGCGCTGCATGAGGCTGATTGGGTTATAAATACCTGCAGGGTGTGTGAGAGGATTTGTAGATTGTGAAAAAATGGTGCAATGCAGTGAATGTTTCAACAAAGCAAATGTTAATGATTGTCAAAAAGGAGTGATTGCATTTCGAGGTGTGTAGGATGTAGCTTAATACCATGCATACCATGAGCATATGGAGCATTGTGACTGTTGGCCACAATTCAGAATATATCATTTCCTGTAGACTGGGATATTTGGTACAGCTGGTAGACCTGTATGACTGTACACTACGATACACCTGCAAATTTAGCTACTTCCTTCACACTATGGCAGTGAAGTAATAAAAGGTAACAACATTAAAGAGGGTGAATACTTATCTAGGCACTGTACATTGTAGTTTCAACTCGGATATTGTAGATTTTTTTTCTATAGACAGCACTTAGTTTTGCGTTTTTTTTTCTTAAACTATTCAACTGGGCATGCAGTTAACTAATATAATGGAGACAAAATATGATCTCATACTTGTTCCTGAAGAGTGTGTATTCTTTGCCTACATCATGCATCTTTCAAAGATTCTTTTTAAAAGTGCCAGAAAAACATTTCATAAGTAATAAAGCTTCCATAAAATTGCCATTGTACATAGACATTATGCATTAATTAAGCTGTTTCATCCACAACTTCCTGGTTCCTGTTTATTTCAGCATATGGACTGTAAGTGATACCTTCCCTATAATTGTTTATATTACTTACCTAAAATAAAAAACACATTAAGCACTGGCTGTTTTATTTATTATGACTTCTAATTTTCCTCTTCATCTACGCCACCAAAGCATCCAAATTGGCAGTTTTCTCACATCTTTTCCTAAGTGTAAGAAGCTCTAAGCCTCCTGCGGTCATGTGGAGGAATACCTAGGGAGATGAGGGAGATCACAGAAGAGAGTAGGGATGGATTCAGGACCCTCCAGCAGGGAGGAATCCAGGCTCACAGGAGCGCTCATCTGCTGACTGCTGTTTGTCTGAGGAAGGGGGTTTGTTGAGCTCCTGGGAGCTCACCCAAGTGTTTCACTCTAGCAAATTACTCTGTAATGAAAACATGGGGCTTGGGAGGCCGGAATCCCGAGAGACCTTATATCTTGAGGCTTTTGCAGACTAACTACAGAGATACCGTTCATGAGTCTCCTGGAAGCTGCAGGTGAGTGTGGAGGGAAGAGATAACGTGGCAGCAAGGCAAACCTCTGGGGCTTAGCGTGCTGCTAATGGGGGGAGAGGTGGCCCACGGAAAGAAGAATGAACACAATGGAATTTGACGCTGTGCCGTCTACTCTGTTCCAGGCTGTCAGTGTGAGACAGGAAGCTGCTTTCAGAAGCTCAGACAGCACTCGTCTTTATGCAGGCAGTAAAAGCCAAGCTTGCTTTCCTTCGTAAAGCCTTCATTAGCTACATCGCAGCTGTCCCTTCAGTACTAACTGTGGCAAAGTGGCACAATGCAGAGCAAGCGGATTAATAATGGAAACATTCCAGGCTGTCCTTAGCTCTGCTTGTTGACACTTCTGCTATGGGCTTTCCTCGGATATTGTTAATTAGGCAAGCAGTGTGGTGTTTGTTTACTTGAGAGTTTGTCCAGAGTCACTTGGAAGTGAGGTGGGTACAGGTTCCTAGTGAAGCATGTTTTGGCTTTAGACTGCCTACAGTTCCTCAGGGTTTCTTTGCTTGTGGAAAAGATCGTTTAAATTTACTTTCAGAGAACACCGAGGAGTCTCCAACGCAGCCCTGTTATCAATATTCACCTTTTTTTTTTCCTCCAGCAGTCAGGCTCCTCATCACAGTTTGTACAAGAAACCATAAAGTCCAGATAAGACACTGTTGGACTACAAGTAACCGATGAATGATAGCTGCCATGAGATACTCTATGACTTCTGGATTCGTTACAATTCCACTGTAGACTTGAAGCTGCATGGAAATGAACAATCCCACAGCACTGTTTGTGTAGGCAGTGCAGCTACCTTGAAATCCATGCTAGAGTTCAAGTCATAATGCCTGTGGTCAGTTTTGTAGTAGTGGCTGTTCTGTCTTGCTCCTCACTGGTGTGAAATGTGATCAGCTCAGCTCACAGTAAGGCTCAGAGAAGCTGCTCCAAAGTGCAGATTGATTTAAATGTGTCAGAAAACCAAAGCCGTTCTCAGCTCTTTAGATCCTTAAGAAACCCTTTTCTCAGGAATCCAATTTAAATACCTTGAATTTAACTGTTCAAGCTTTGTGTGGAAACTTTAATTTCTTTCAGAACAAATCCTCGTATCTACAATATATAACTTGAGGTGAACCTTCTTAACTTGTAATATAAGTCAATTGAAAAAGATTTCAAGAAATATTTCAATTTCAAGTCATACTGAAGTATATCTATTTGTCTGTTCATCATGCCATTTTTGCAGAATATAAAGTCCTACTGGCAAAAATTGAAATGCAAGGTGTTGATCTGACAGCAACGATTTTTGTAATATACAGTGGTGCTTGAAAGTTTGTGAACCCTTTAGAATTGTCTATATTTCTGCATAAATATGACCTGAATCATCATCAGGTTTTCACACAAGTCCTAAAAGTAGTTAAAGAGAACCAAGTTAAACAAAAGAGTCAAAAACATTATACTTATACTATTGAGATAAATGATGCAATATCACACATTAGTGAGTGGCAAAAGTATGTGAACCTCTATGTGTATGAGCAGTTACTTTGAAGGTGAAATTAGTCAGTTGTTTTCAATCAATGGGATGACAATCAGGTGTGAGTGGGCACCATGTTTTATTTAAAGAAAAGTCAAAGTCTGCTCTACATATCATGTTTGTGGAATTGTATCATGGCACGAACAAATGAGATTTCTGAGGACCTCAGAAAAAGTGTTGTTGCTATTCATCAGGCAGGAAAAGGTTACAATACCATCTCTAAAGAGTTTGTATTGTATACAAATAGAGGAGATTCAAGACCATTGCTACTCTCCCTAGGAGCGGTCAACAAGCAAAGATCACGCCAAAAGCAAGGCGTGTAATAGTCAGCAAGGTCACAAAGTAAATTCTAAGCACCTGAAGGCCTCTCTCACATTGGCTAATGTTAATGTTCATGAGTCCACCATCAGGAAAACACCGAACAACAATGGTGTGCATGGCAGGGTTGCAAGGTGAAAGCCACTGCTCTCAATGTTTTGTGGACGGATGAAACCAAAATAGAACTTTTTGGTATAAATGAAAAGTGTTATGTTTGGAGAAAGGAAAACACTGCATTCCAGCATAAGAATCTTATCTCATCTGTGAAACATGGTGGTGGTAGTATCGGGGTTTAGGCCTGTTTTGCTGCATCTGAGCCAGGACAGCTTGCCATCATTGATGGAACAATGAATTGTGAATTATACCAGAGAATTCTAAAGAAAAATATCAGGACATCTGAACTGAAACTCAAGAGAAGGTGAGTCATCCAGCAAGACGATGACCCTAAACACACAAGTCGTTCTACCAAAGAATGGTTAAAGACCAGTTACTGGAAACATTTATTTGCAGTTATTACTGCAAAGGGAGGTCACATCAGATACTGAAAGCTAATTTTCTCATAATTGCCACTCACAAATATGTCATATTGGATCATTTTCCTCAATACATAAATGACAAAGTATAATATTTTTGTCTGATTTGTTTAACCGAGTTATTTTTTTCTACTTTTAGGACTTGTTTTAGGTCATATTTATGCAGAAATAGAGAAAATTCTAAAGGGTTCACAAACTTTCAAGCACCACTGTACACGGAATTTTCTGAAAGATGCCATGCTGATCTGTGACAATATTACTCTTTATTTTTCTGACAAATGCTTGGTTTACCATAACCTGTTAAGACAGGTAATGACTGCTGTTTAAACTAAGTGATAGTTTTATTAATGTATGTAATTTTTCACTTAACCTTCTTCTATGAGCTGTGACATTTACAGTTTTTAGTGTTTGCTTCTATAGTTTTTGTGGGATTCAGGCTTCATGGTGACTGCTGGTACTGGTAGCTGTGCAGGGTAATTTTAATCATTTAAATGTATTTATTTAATAATTCAGATGTCGCTTTAGCAAGTTTGTGGCTTACAAGCTTTCATTGTTTGATAGCTACATTATCCTCATAGTTGTACTGCGCAAGCAAGAAAGCAAACTTCAGACTTAAAACTTTTTCCCCCCCACAGTAAAGTCCTCATATTCACTGAGTTAGAGGTAACCAGCACTGAAAGCTCGACTAGCAGCCTCCAAACTTCATACTCAGCCTCACTTTCTATCCTGCTCTAATGCCTTTGTGCATCCCTTGGCAACAGAGGCAACTCGTGCAGTCTGGCAGGGGTTGGAGAACCATCAGGCCTCATTAGTCAAAGATGACTTGTGTCAAGCTGGGAGACTCAGCAGAGAGCTCACCTGCATGTTTGTTAGTGAGTGTAATTCATCACTGAGTTTTGGCTTGTCTCTGTCCAGTTCAAGGTGGATGGCGAATGGTGGACATGGATCAACTACGAGCGCTTCCAGGAGCTCATCCAGCAGTACGAGGAGAGCAACGGCACCAAGACCTTCTCAGCTCTGGACTATATGGCTAAGACACCTAGCTGGGCCATGTTTGGGGCAAGAGAAAGAGGCTTTGACCCTTCAGACACACGCTTTCACAGGAAGAATAAGACCAAAGATATCTCAGGGTGCTGATGGAGAACCCTCCTGCAGTAGTACCTCCTTTTTAATGTCTGTTATGAGAAATCTATTTTGTATAGACTTTCTAAAATCTGTGGATTTGTGAGCCTGTTTGAGATCATTGTGCCTCAGGGTAGATCTTTATTTTTATCTTTGTTCATTTCTCTGTTCGAATTCGATGAAATTTATGTTTCTGTGGTAGTTTCTTCTTTTACAGGAGCTCCTTTGTGGCTTTACTTGCGTCCGGATCTGCCATGTCTGTTTTTCCCGCTGATCCTCTGAGAAAAATACAGGATAAAATATGTAGGCCTACTGTTTTTTTTTTGTTGTTTGTTTTTTTAAGCTAACTCAGAGCTTGTGTAATCATTTTAATTATGTTGGAATGCAGATCTAGTTTTCCATGCAAATATCATCTTACTTTGGAAAATAAAGATTTTTGTCAATGTTATTAGCAATATTTACTCTCTTAATGTGTGGATCTACCAAAAAACCTTCACAATTTATGACCAAAACATATGAATGCTATTCAAGAGTCAGTGAATAATCTACTTGGTCTGAATGGAAGATATTCTACTCTACATGTTGTCTGGAAGAGTATTATATGGAGGAAAAATCAACTAAAATCCAAAAGAAAGGTTAGAAACTGGCTTATTACATTCTTATTAAATAATAATAGTGGAGGGGCCCCAAAGTGGCTCAGCAGGCTAAGATGCTGACACTATGACCAGAGGATCGGAAGTTCTAATCCCGATCATACTGTTTGCCATCAACAGCGGGGGTTAAAATTGGCCGTGCTCTCTCTGGGCGGGTAGATGGCGCTCTCTCTTCCTATCACTTTCACGTTGCAATGTCCGCAAAAACTTGCAAAAAAAAAAAAAAAAAAAATAACAGTGGCATGATGAATGAGTGATAATAATCACAGCTACAAATACAAAATATCATCACAGTTTAATACAAATTTGATAACCACTCCAGAAACTCACTTCACTGAAGAGATGTGTAAAATGTAAAAAAAAAAAAAAAAAGGAAATAAAAAGCCCTGATAAACTAATCCAATCCAAATAGGGCTCAAGTCTACGTCAAATCAATCAGCCAAGCATATCATAAATCCACCACCTCGTGTTCTGTACACACAGTCCACACAGCTGCTCAAGATTTTCATGTTCATGCTCTTTTCAGAAATGTCAGCTGTTTGATTTTTAAACCTGGTCACGGTACGCTCACAGCTGTGTCGGCTGAATGCACTGAGGAGTGGACATGCTCTGCAGCTACCCATAGCAATTCAGCCTCAACATCTCTCTCTCCATCCAACCTTTGCCCTTAGACTGCTGATCCAGATCCTTATTATCCACACTAGTCACCTGCAGAGTCTCAGAGCACTCGACCTACAGCTTCATTTATATATACACACACAGGAGGTTCAGCTTTAGTGTGGAGGGAGCTGGAAAAAAACTTACTCCTTTCCCACATTTAATTTAATTTAACTTCAAACAGTCTATTTCCTCTGTATGAAATTAATACAAGTGTGTCATATGGCTTTAGGAATGTTCTAGATGAGGTATTTGATGTTTTTTCAATTGAAACTAAAACCACTGTGATACACACACTACAGTTCTTTGAAACTGACTTGCTCCCTACAGATCACTGTGTCCTCTGATGTGGTTGTAGCTCAGTCCACAGTGCTGTGAATACAAGTGCAACTTCATGGTTTTGTTTTTGTCTTTGGATTTTGCTCTGATTAGAAGGTTGCTTTTGGTTATTCTACAATTGGTTTCTTCGTTTGTTGCGACACTTCAGTTTGATGTTACTAGTGTTTCCATGAAGTGTCTGTTTTGAATGATTACTGAAAATGTATGTGAAATGGTAACAGTTTTTTTTAACTGTTTGTAACAGAAAGTGACTGGAGTGAATGTATTGCTGCTTGGATGCTGAATAAATTGACACTTATCTGTTGTGCAGTTGTCATGCATTTTCCCAGAACGTATTAGACTGTGCAAGTCACTATAAAACATACTACAACAAACCTTAATGTGCTTTCCACTTAAAATTAGCTTTCTGATGGACTGCTGAGATTTTCCATTTTCCTCCTGTGCTCATTATAGAGGTCTACTGGTCCTGTTATTTCAGGGGATCGAACCATTGACCTTCAGGTCACAAGGTTGGCTCCCTAACCGTTAAAATGTATTTTTAATGTTGAGGGTTATTGGTTCAGATGATGGCAGAGAGAGAGAGAGAGCAAACAGTCCTTACTAAGGGAAGATTATTTTTAAATATTCAGTTGAATAAATTTACATATTTTGAAAACAAATAAATGTTTCTATTTTGTCAATACATCACAATGTGGCCTTATATGGAACAAATGGTGCAAGTTCCAATTAAGCTGGTGCCAGACGTTCGGCATATTTCATAAAGTATCTTTCTCTAATATTCTGAAATGTGTATGAATGTAAATGAGAGATTCATCTTGTATTGATTTCCATTGTAAATCAGGTCAATATCTGATAGCATTTTGGATCCCGAGTGGCTCAAGGGGCTAAGACGCTGACACTATGACCAGAGGATCACGAGTTTGAATCCCAGTCATGCTGTTTTCCATCAACAGCCAGGGCCCACAGAGAGCAAAATTGGCAGTGCTCTCTCTGGGCAGGTAGATGGCGCTCTCGCTCTCCCTATCACTCACACATTGCAATGTCTGCCATCTTGGTTGTCTACTGATTGGTCCATTTGAAACTAGAGACCCTGCACTTTTCTCCAAGTGCGTTGGCTCCCCAGTGACGGTGTATCAAGAGGTAGTTCAAAAAGAGGCGGAGGCTGTATCGCACGCAACGGAGGAGGCGTGTGCATGTCTTCACTCTTCTAGAGTCAGGGACAGTGCAAAGTGATGGGGAGAGGCCCTAATGGGTTGGGTTAATTGGCGACTACCACACTGGGAAAGGAAGAAAATCAGCAAAAAATTAAAATGATCTGTTAACGTTTTGGTTGGCTTAAATCAAGGATGTCCAAATCCAGTCCTGGAGGGCCGGATTCCTGCAGAGTTTGGTGATCTTCCTGATCAAACACACCTGATTCAGCTCAGCAGGTAATGAGCAGGTTTAATTGTAGTGTCAGAGCAGAGAAATCACCAAACTCTGCAGGAATCCGGCCCTCCAGGACTGGATTTGGACACCCCTGGCTTAAAGGCTCTACACATGCATACCATATTTACATTAATGTCTATTATTCTTCCTTGGAGCTGCCTCTTTTGCTTGCACCATTTCTTCAAAGCCATGCTGTGCTTCATACACTGATTCACAGCTGACAACAGAGCCCTGCTATTGTCTTTGAGTGATTCCCACTCAGCTGGAGAGCCACACTCTTAAAGCTGGTATTTGCCAATACGGGAGTTATGTTCTAGTCAGCTGAAAAACGCCAGCACTTCATTTTCAAAGCCTCTTGCACCTGTTGATAAAGCTCTTTTGCATGTTCTCACTTTTTTGATCTTCAGCCACTGTGAGGCTCAGGGATATAAAGAGTGATACACAGGGGACAGATAAGCTGTATGACTAGTCACAGAAAACAGAACAACGTTGTGCTGCATGACAAGTGACAGAAAAGCTATTGATTTCATGTGCTATGTGCTCTCTTGCCTCACTGAAAAGGTGCCTATCTGCTCGTGTTCTCTCTGAACAGATCTGGGCTAATGCACCACTCTGTTTTGCAGTCGATATCAGCACCCTGGGGAGCTCTCCGCCCAGAATACCTTGTCCTCATACACCACATTAAGGCTTTTCAATCTGATTGGGTTATTTCCTGCATTGTTGTATATTGCTTTATCAATGACTCCATTGAGGTAGTGAATAGGCAAATCTGTTGTGTGCTTATTTTGCTTCCTGATGGCTTTGCAGATGGTTCTGGTCCATTCTGAGGTACCCATCAGAACAGCAGGAGCTGTATACATTTATTTTCCACAAGGGAAAAGGTTATGAGCTCGTGTCTGACTAATAGTCCTGGTCTTGTCTCTTGCTGAGCACTGCATAGTGAGGGCCATTCCTGTCCATTCCTATATCTCATATATACAGGCCCATGTTTTAAAAAAACCAGATTCCAAAAAAGTTGGGACACTAAACAAATTGTGAATAACAACTGAATGCAATGATGTGGAGATGCCAACATCTAATATTTTATTCAGAATAGAACACAAATCACAGATCAAAAGTTTAAACTGAGAGAATTTATCATTTTAAGAGAAAAATATGTTTCAAAATTTCATGGCGTCAACAAATCCCAAAAAAGTTGGGACAAGGCCATTTTTACCACTGTGTGGCATTCCCCCTTCTTCTTACAACACTCAACAGACGTCTGGGGACAGAGGAGACCAGTTTCTCAAGTTTAGAAATAGGAATGCTCTCCCATTCATGTCTAATACAGGCCTCTAACTGTTCAATCGTCTTGTCGCACCTTCCTCTTTATGATGTGCCAAATGTTCTCTGTAGGTGAAAGATCTGGACTGCAGGCTGGCCATTTCAGTACCCGGATCCTTCTCCTACGTAGCCATGATGTTGTGATTGCTGCAGAATGTGGTCTGGCATTATCTTGTTGAAAAATGCAGAGTCTTCCCTGAAAGAGATGACGTCTAGATGGGAGCATTTGTTGTTCTAGAACCTGAACATAGTTCTCTGCATTAATGGTGCGTTTCCAGACATGCAAGCTGCCCATGCCACAAGCACTCATGCAACCCCATACCATCAGTGATGCAGGCTTCTGAACGGAGCGTTGATAACAACTTGGGTTATCCTTGTCCCCTCTGGTCCAGATGACATAGCGTCCCAGTGTTCCATAAAGAAGTTCAAATCGTGACTCATCTGACCACAGAACAGTCTTCCATTTTGCCACACTCCATTTTAAAAGACCCCTGGCCCAGTGCAAACGTCTGAACTTGTGGAGCTTGCTTAGAAATGGCTTCCTCTTTGCACTGTAGAGTTTCAGCTGGCCACGGTGGATTGTGTTCAATGACAATGCTTTCTGGAAGTATTCCTGAGCCCATTCTGTAATTTCCTTGACAGTGGCATTCCTGTTTGAGGTGCAGTGATGTTTAAGGGCCCGGAGATCACGAGCATCCAGTAGAGTTTTACGGCGTTGACCCTTATGCACAGCGATTGTTCCAGATTCTCTGAGTCTTTTGATGATGTTATGCACGGTTGATGATGATAACTTAAAAGTCTTTGCTATTTTATGCTGGGTAACACCATTCTGGTATTGCTGCACTATTTTCTGTGCAACAATGGTGGAATTGGTGATCCTCTTACCATCTTGGCTTCAGAGAGACACTGACACTCTGAGAAGCTCTTTTTATACCCAATCATGTTGTCAATTGACCCAATTAGTGTTAATTGGTCTTCCAGCTGTTCGTTATATGCTCAATTTCCTTTTTCCAGCCACTTATTGCTACTTGTCCCAACTTTTTTGGGATTTGTTGACACTGAAATTTTGAATCAACATATTTCTCCTTTAAAATGTTACATTTACTCAGATTAAACTTTTGATCTGTCATCTATGTTCTATTATGAAAAAAATATTGACATTTGCCATCTCCACATCATTGCATTCAGTTTTTATTCACAATTTGTTTAGTGTCCCAACTTTTTTGGAATCTGGTTTGTAGTATTGTTTTTATATTTTCATATTTTAAAACTGATCACTGACTTAAAAACCATCTTGAAACACATGTAATGATGCGTATGAGAGATAAAGCACAAAGGCTTTTAAATCTTTTCAATCTGAAATATCTTTTATTAGGCAAATACTAGTTCACCTCATCATGAAGCTGTGTTTATAATTTATTTCAGAACAGTAAGCTCATATTTCTATTTTATTTATTACATGTAAAGTGTTATATTTCAAGCCTTTTTAGTTTTAATATTGATACTGTTTTAATAGTAATTTACTTGAGCTTGAAATGAAAAATTTGAATAATTTGAGATTCTGGATTTCTTATTTATACATGCCCTCACAATCTGACCGATTTACAGCACTTTTGTTAGGAAGAGCAGGCAAAAGACTGCCAAGTCAAGATGTGCTATGTTGAACAACGCCTACCAAAAAGTCTGAATGCTGTCATAAATTCAAAGGGCACTGTTAAGGATGTCCATATTTTCGGCAACATTTTAGATAATTTTTATTTTTCCCCCCTAAATAATTTCAGTTGATTTTTCAATGGAAATGTACAGATTACAAGTGACGTTAAAGGTTTTAAAATATCTGAATGAGGAAGTCACAAAAACCTGGCATTTTAACAGGGGATCCCAAACTTTCGCATGCCACTCTATGTATTACAGCAAAAAATTACACTTGTTTCTTTTAACTGTATTTATGTTGGTTTGAATTTTTTGCAGTTTAAAAAATTGTAAATAATGTGTTGGGGTACTTATCAGACTTTTGCATAGTAATGTATGTACACGATTTGATTTATTTTGGGGGAAATTAATCATTTTGTGTTTCTATGCCTGATTTACTGGTGAAGAGATTTTATAGCACATAGTGTGTGACTTTCCTCTTAGGAGCCCATAGATTCTTGACTTTCTCCTGACAGAGTTCAGTGGCTTGCCCAGGCTTCAGTCAGCTCTGGTGACGAGAGGCAGGCTGCACTGGGACAGCACCAGCCTCCAGTCTCATTAGTTTTTTTGTCTGTGATCCAGTTCTGATCCCTATACACTCTGCGACTGTTGAACAACAAAGAATTCCACATCTAAACCTCACCACTCCAGGACTGCAGGAGAAGCCATGGGATGGAACTCTTCAAAATGTTTGCTTCACTGTCTCCTGCAAACAAAGACAGGAAGAAGATCTGGACTGAACACTCCATTCCCTTACAGGTATTGGGAAAATGGTAGTTCAGAGATATTTCTGAATAGTGATGCCTTCTTTCATAAAAATAACCAGCTTAATCCAGTTATTTCACTCATTGAGAATCCATTTCAAGAGGAACACTTGGTTCCTATGAGGATTGTAGGATCAGTATCTGTAAGCAGCAGGTTTATCTTGTCCAGTGTGACTGGGCAGCCTTAATGGCCAAGCAGTATAAATTCTGGGTCGTGCCAAAAAAACGTGTCTCCATAGACTTCCATTCAAAACTGCCTGTCTGACAAAATACATTTTTCAGTCACTGTTTCATCGTTTTCTTATAATATGTCTTTTTTAGTGATTTGTTTTCTGCAGTACATTTTTGAAACACTTTTTCTAT
This sequence comes from Crenuchus spilurus, assembly GCA_036984385.1. Taxonomy (NCBI): domain Eukaryota; kingdom Metazoa; phylum Chordata; class Actinopteri; order Characiformes; family Crenuchidae; genus Crenuchus; species Crenuchus spilurus. The sequence continues at coordinate 62,690 of BRDA01007713.1, read as the reverse complement.
TTGAAAAAATATTTTTTAATTAATAAAAAAACAAAATGTTGAGTTTTTTTATGAGCATAAACTATAATGTTAATACCCTCAGTAATTTTAGATTAGATTAAACTTTTTTTTATCAAAATGTGATGGCACAAAATGGAATTTGACTTTCACATTTAACTCATCCATGCAGTGAAACACACACACACTAGGAACACACTAGGCTGTGAGAACATGCACCCAATGTGATGGGCAGCTCTATCCACATTGCCTGTGGAGCAGTTGGGGGTTAGGTGCCTTGCTCAAGGGCACGTCAGTCATGACCTACCTGGGGTTTGACCCGGCAACCTTCCAGTCACAAGACCACAACTGCCCCTGTAATAGTACAAAAACTAAATTACAGATTAATTGTAAAATAACAGCAGGTTGGTTGACAAATGGAATGACAAGCGTCTGGTTGTACATAATATAGATCAAAAACAAAAATTAAGTACTAAATATTGAGAGCACAGTAACTAGTATTAGTGCCTCTCCAAAAATGAAAATATTGTGTTAATTTTTGTTCATAATTTAACTCAAAAAGGTAAACTGTCATATATTTATATTCATTATATATGAAGTGAATTATTTCAAGAATTTTTTGTTTTAATCTTGATACTGTTTGAATAGTAATTCACTCAAACTCAGAATGAAATATTGTAATCATTTGAGATACTGGATTTTTGATTTTATGTTGTGATTTTATATCTGAATTGTCACTTTGTGTAATGAATATAAAACATGGCCATTTATATGAGTTTTTTTTTATATTGTCATTTTTTGGAGATTCACTGGTATAATGTGCGGAGAGTGAATAACTAAATACTGAATAGTAGTGAAAATAGTATTTTAGCAGCAGTTAACAATTTATAGATGGCGGTCAAAATATAAAATAAGTGAACTTAAATTTGTGAGCAGAACCCCTCAGCATAAATATAACTTTCTCTAGTTTGGGAAAAGACCTTAAATCAGGTAGACAAGGGGAAGGACTTGATCACCCAAATGGCGTCATCAGTCACTCTTCTCACCAACGTTGATTTCACTTGTGTTGCTGGTACAAAGTGTTCATGAAGTGAAGGTTGCAGTTGTGTACATGAGTAAATATCAAAATGAATAGGAACTAATGCTAATTCCTTTCATATAAACACCATCATAACACAAGCTTTCAGTGTTAGGAAGTGCACCTGAGCACCATGTTTAATGGTGCTTAAAAAAGAGTGTTAAAAACTGCATTCAGGGCGGGCAGGTTCAGACAGTGTTCTAGCCTCCAGAGTTTTCAGCTGGTGCTCTCCATCTGCTCACCACTTCAGCACAGTTGTGCTTTAATTTCACTCTTAAGGTTACAGAACAAGGTTAGAGACTCTTTCCCACCTCTTACCATTTCCACTGATCAGCTGTGTGAACACACGAGACATGCTGGAGCCTGTGGTGGCTCTGTTAGTGAGAGAGGGAGGGAAAAAGTGAGAGAACTGGGCTTTTTGTCAAACCAACAGATTTTAACGTAAGTGGTGCCAAAGCTAAAGGAGGCGTCTGCCAAAGAGGAAATCGCTGTAAATGACAGCAGCAGTCCCAGAAAGCCCTGCTCGATGCAAATCTGAACAGCAACACTAGTGCTGATCATAACAGATTGTGCTCGTTTTTGGTTTCATCCCACAAAGGGTCGGAGCATTGGAGCTCTACGCTCTTCAGTTCTTTTTGCTGCTTTGAGACTTAAACTGCATTCACAAATTACAAGCCTTGTGCTTAATTGTATTTTTTGCCCAGATCTGATGTTTCTGCCATAAACATGGTGTAAGGCATGTTTGTAAGTGGATGATATACTAGCACATCTCCAAAAATGAGAATATGGTGAAAAAGTTTATGTTCATAATTTAATTCGAAAAGGTAAACTGTCTTATATTTTATATTAATTACAGATAACGTGGCATTTCAAGCCTTTTTCTTTTAACATTGATACTGTTTCGATACTCAAACTGGATATAAAAGTAATTTGTGGTTCTGGATTGCTGATCAAACTGATAAACAGTAAAACTAAAAAAGACTTCAAATATCACGTTACGTGTAATAAATATAAAATATGACAGTTGAATTTGACTTACTTTAAGAACAACAATGAACGTTTTCATAATATTCCAAATGTTTGATGTGTAGTGATATAATGGATTATAACACATGGATAATGAAGTAACGAAGGGGAAAAACATGAAAAAGCATGAATTTCAGATGTTCTCATTACCTGTACATGGACTTTCCTATTACTCAAATCCATGTAGAGTTTGCTGACTTGTGTCAGAGCCACAATGTGAAATCTGTCATGAGAACATGCATATTTCCCCCATCATCACTATGAAAAACATCAAAAGCTTGCATATCTTATAACTGTGCTAGTTCATGGTTTTACTGCTGGTCAGTCTTGCTGTTTTAATTGGTAAGTAAGAAACACTTGGCATTGCAGCAGGCCTGAGAAGCTCTACTGAATGATGCAAACTGTTGGGGGATCACAGACTGGTGTTCACTTCTAGAGCTGGATGTTAGTGGTGTAAGAAAATATCAATACACTTGAGTATTGCAATATGATGTCTTGTGATACTCTGTTTTTAATGAATAACTTACATGGGAAGATTGGTGGCACTCAGCAGTTCATTTTTTGTTTAAACCAGTCTCTAGATAACAGTGTGGTATCTTCAGCCATTAGACTCTTCCACTTCAACATAAACCAGTAGCATAAGTGCACTCTCCTGACAGTATTCCTAAAATATATAAAACAATGCAAGATATCACCTTAAATTATGACAGTACATCACAATATATGGAATTGTAACTTTATGATGTTACGTATCATATCCCACGTTATTGCCAGGACACAGGATTAGTGGATGTATCTAGTTCAGGTCCATGAATAATGGAAGAATTAGAATTATATATATACACAGCCAGTCAAGTTTTAGAACGTTTCTGGTATGTGCGTAGTTGGTCAGGGGTTCATCCTACAACAAGATAATGACCCCCAAAAAAGTCTGATATGCCAGAACTACCTCAAGAAAGAAGAACAAGATGGTAAGCTTGAAAACATGGAGTAATGAAGACATTAAACTGAATAATTTTCAATAAAAAATTTTGAAGTGTACATGTGTGTGTGTATGTATGTATGTATATATAAAATTTGGACATTTAGGGGTGTAGTCTCTTTTGTTGTCAGTGGTTTATACATTAATGGCTGTATATTGAGTTATTTTGAGGGAAGAATAAATTTACGCTGTTATATAAGCTGCACACAGACTACTTTTCATTGTGTCAAAGTGTCATTTTGTCAGTATTGTCCCATGAAAAGATATACAGGGGTTAGACAATGAAACAGAAACAGCTGTCATGTTAGTGTGGGAGGTTTCATGGCTAAACTGGACCAGTCTGGTGGCCAATCTTCATTAATGTCACATTGCACCAGTAAGAGCAGAGTGTGAAGGTTCAGTTAGCAGGTAAGAGCACAGTTATATAGTATATTACAATGCACACAACATTATGGTGACATACCAGAGTTCAAAAGAGGACAAATTGTTGGTGCACGTCTTGCTGGCGCATCTGTGACCAAGACAGCAAGTCTTTGTGTCTAAATATTATTGAGCCACTTTGGGGTGTTTTGGAGGAGCGAGTCAGGTAACGTTTTCCTCCACCAGCATCACGTAGTGACCTGACCACTATCCTGCAAGAAGAATGGCTTAAAATCCCTCTGACCACTGTGCAGGACTTGTATATGTCATTCCCAAGATGAATTGACGCTGTATTGGCTGCAAAAGGAGGCCCAACACCTACTAATAAATTATTGTGGTCTAAAACCAGCTGTTTCAGTTTCATTGTCCAACCCCTGTATATCCATAAAGATATCTGCAGAAATGTGAGGGGTGTAATCACTTTATATATACTGTATATACACACTTTATATATATATATATATATATATATATATATATATATATATATATATATATATATATATATA
>BRDA01007713.1:20986-44897 GCA_036984385.1 Crenuchus spilurus | reverse complement strand
CTGACAAACACACATAAAAACCAGAGGGCAGCAGATCATGTGAAAATATAATATTTGTGTCATTCTCAAAACTTCTGGCCATGACTGTACAGTATGCCATTGATGCAGATGCATATAATGTTGTCTTGGAAAGACATATGCTGCAATCAATCTGTTTTTCCCCAGGAACTGAGCAGGACTCATGCATAAGTCACAACAGCATGGCTTTGTACGTGTAGTGTGTGTGTGTGTGTGCTTGACTGGCCTGCCTGCAGTCCAGATCTGCCTCCTATTGAAAATAAATGTCTTGTAACTTTGTCATGTATACAGCAAGAATGAGCAACAATTCCACTTGCAAAATGCAACAGTTCAATTCCCAAATGATTAACAATTGTAATTAAAAGGTGATGTGAATGTAAGAATATTGGTGTTTGATGAAAATGTTTTTCCATAAAAAATAGTCAAGTTTGAGCTTTTTTCAGTTTTAATGATGAAAGAAAAAAATTATTTTAAAAAAAACCAGGTTGGAATGCAGTGTCCATCAGAGAGAGACTTAAGCTGGTACAAAAATAGGCTGATAGTAAAAAAAATTCTTCAGAGTAAAATTCAGCTGGGAAGGCTTCATGTGTGTCCATCTCAAGCTTGTCTGCTTGACTTGACTCGACTCCTCAGCTTGAACTGTGTAATTTCATTTGAAGATGAGTTTTTAAGGGCTACAACTGACGTGTTAAACGATATCTGTTTAGCCAATAGAAACAAGCTATTTCTGCCGCCAAGATGGCAGGTCTGGGGCTCCAGGCTTTTCTTAGAGACCAAAACAAAGTAGACTTAGCTGTGTGTATCAGACTTAATATGGAATATTAAGTGTTCTTAATGATTTGGGTTGAGCTGAGATGTGTGAAAATCTGTGTGAGAGCTACTGTTTATAATTTCTGTCTGATAATAGGGTTCTGAGTCTGGGTTTCTGTGTCAGATAATGTTTTCTGTTTTAGACTCCAAAGAAATCTTGGAAGACAAAACAATGACTTGGTTAGCAAGCAAAATTGCTTTGACCTCAAAGAGGAGCAGTCATTTTCCAGCTTTTAAAGCTTAATATGTGAAGTGGATCATTTTAAGACCTACAAAGTAGTACATTGCAATTAGATAAACCTGTTTGTTATATGAAACTAAATGTTATATCAACTACACACAGAGAATTACATGTATAGAAGAAAGTTAAAAGGAGAATTATTGGTTTCTGTTTAATATGTAAAACTTTGCCGCCTTAGATAATCCAGTGGTAAACAGGCCTCTGTTACAGGCATCAATTTCTATGTATGTCCCAACTTTTCTGGAAATGGGGTTTATCAATAAATTTGGATCAAACTTTGGAGACAATTCAGGCTTATATTTAGCATTTATCTAAAATATCTACTCCACATCAAAATCTGTGGAGAATAGTGTCACAAAGGCAACGAAGGATGTGATTCTATCCCTTTTCCACTAGAGAGCAGCACAAAAGCAGCTAAATAGTCAGCTTTTTACAGAACAGTATGTCTCAAGATTAATAACTGAATTAAATGTGTGCTGTCTAAGCCTAAGTGCAGATAACAAAACAGACACTGAAGAGCAAACTTTTGATTGCTCACATGTGTACTTGCTGAGCATATAGCAAAATACACTGACAAGGCACATCATTAAGAAGAACTTGTATCTACACCCATTGCTCATTTTAGCTCCCCCAGCCATATACATGCACTTTTAGTTCTACAATTACAGACTGTAGTCCATCTGTTTCTCTGTATGCTGTGTTAGCCTCCTTCAGTGATCAGGACATCCACGGAGCGGCTATTATTTGGGTGATGGATTGTTCTCAGCACTGCAGTGACACTGATGTGGTGGTGGTGTGTTAGTTTGTGTTGAGTAGATCAGACAGCAGTTGTTGGAGGCTTTAAACAGCTCACTGTTCATTCTATTAGACACACCTACCTTGTTGGTCCACTTTGTAGATGTAAAGTCAAAGACAGCAGCTCAGCACAGTTTGTGTTGGTTCTCTAGTCCTTCATTGGTGGTCAAAGGATGCTGCTGTATGGTTGGTGCTCTATTTTCTCTCCAGCAGTGACAATGAAGTAGCATCAGCTCTTGTGTATGATCCACTTATACCAGCACGTGTCCATACCATTTATACCATTCATGTGTGAGTGAATTACAATTCAAACACTATAAATACTGTGTTTGTATACTATACAGTATACTGTGCATCTTTAGCTTTGTGCCTGATTGTTATGTACAAGGAATTCTTCATAGCCAATGACAAACAGGACACAGTTGCACATTCTTTAGAACATTTCTCATCAAATGTCAAGTCAAATCAGGAAGAACATTAAGAAAAATCTTCTCTTGAGATTGATCTGAACGTTGTTCTTTTCTACTCGTCACTTTCTAATCCACAAAATGAATTGATATAGTGGGCTGACATTTTCATATACAAGCTTTAAATTGCTGCTTGGAAATAAAGTGAAAAGTTAGATAAATATCTGATTTGAAGGTTCTCTAGAAGACCAATTAAAGAGAGAAGAACGCTCTGCATAGTAATGTCTGGTTTTTTATCTGCTTCTGCTCTTGTCTGCTGTCTCTTTTGTTAATGGATGTATTTTACCAGAACAAAACTTTGAGCGCATTGAGGCATAGCTGCCTTTCAAATTAAATTTCTCTACGAAATTCAAGGTAGAGTGATTTAAAATGAAGATAAAGTCAATCTATTACATCACCCTGCTCTTCTACATTTTCTGATGTACATTTTTGTTGAGATAAAACATTGAAATATGGGCCAAAGGTTTATGGACACATTGCCTTCATTTATTGTCACCACTCGGCTTCATCAAAATGTCAGTAGAAAAGACATTGAGCAGATAGTTTTTTCTTTATGCAGCATATATGCAGAATACCTGCACCAGTGAACCAAAGTATTACCAAAAGAGCTAGTAAAATAATGTTCCATGCAGTGAAATGCTTTTAAACCATGTATTTCCAGCCCAGTCACATCTGTACTGCAACTTCCTTAAATTTTCATATGGAGAAAATTGTACCTGGGGCCAGAAGAAAATATTTGTAAATGTCTGTTATTTCTGAACTTCATCTTTATGAAAGTTTGTTGTTCTTTAGTTAACATTTTAAGAATTATTTTTAATTAATTACCTAATTTTAATGATTTTTTTCTATACTATTTTCTTAAAAATAATTCTAAGAGCAAGTGGTATTCTTATATATATTATACCATATAATAAACTTTTTTAACTTTTAACTTTTTTATTTTAAGTATTAATATAACAAGTGATGCCAAGCTTTTGAATGCTCTACATAATTTAAATGTTGCCAATTTTAATTATTTAATATTGTGTTTATAACACTTGGAATCCCCAAACTTTTGACAGCTATTGTACATCAAATCTATATTTCTCCTGCTGTGCATTGGATGAGCTGTGGGATGTTTTATCCTTCATATACAATCATATTCATATACAGCAGGTCATGCTAAGAATAATTTATATGATCAGTGCATGTCTCCATAGAGACTCTGTGGGGGGTGTATTATCATACTCACAGTTCTCCATATGTATGAATCATATGAATAAATCCACAGAGGTTTTGGAGTGACAAGAAAGATGAAAGGGAAAATAAAAGATGGAGTGAGCTGAACTCCCCGTCCACTGTTTCCCATTACTCATGTACATATCTTTCCACCTAAGAGCTCTGAACATTGTAGCAGCTACTGTACTGTAGGGGGTGCAGTGCTAGAAAATAAATTCAAACGAATGCATTTCTTAGTGGCAGAGTCAGCAATTAGGAGGAGAGGGGTCGTACTGAACACCCCACAGCCCGCCCATCAGTGGACACCATACAGATGTGACCAAAAGTAAATGAATAATGGATAAAAAGAAGTAGTGCTACTTTAATTCTGATAACAGAATAAGTTACACTACATCTTAAGCTGTAAATGTTTTCATGTGGAGTATAGAACGTGTTACCGCATAACTAATGCAAAAATTTCACCATCTTCTTGTCCTGCTTTTTATTGCCCAGCTTTAACATCCATAAAGAATCACAGAGAAGACCACAGCCTGGACAGTACTAGCCACTGAAGAGAAAAATTGTGATGTTGAAGATATTTTTTGTCCATTATTGGTATAGTAGGCAAAAGTTTGTGATTTTGTGTTCTTTATTGTTGGGTCAGCCTTGGCCTGGTGAATAGGGATCTGGTCTTGTGACTATAAGGTTGCCAGTTCGAGCCCCAGGCAGGATGTGACTGAAGTGTCCTTGAGCAAGACATCTTAATCCCCAACTGTTCCAAGAGTGTCAGGTACAGGGGCTGCTGTGTGTGTGTGTGTGTGTGTGTGTGTTGGATAGGTTAAAAGCACACTAGTCAATGACCCAGAACTTTCACATTGAGGTGAAGTCCATCTTTTCCATTTCTTTACAAGGGCCTTCATATATTCATGATGTTTTGCCTTGAGTGTTGTCATTTGCAATCTACCCATCTTGAATCCTCTGTCATCTTCTTCTAGTCCTACTTCTCTTGTGATATATTCAGCTAACAGGTTGACCATGTATAGTGACAGAATGCAGTTTTGTGTAACTCCTTTGGCAATGCTGAACCAATGTTTGTCCAGTTTCCATCTTCCATAATTTTGTGTGGTCAACAGGTGATTGTGTGGTTGAAGACCACATATCTATTTTTCTCTGCATTTCCTGAAACCTGATTACACATCTGGAAGCACTCTTTTATTGTAAAATTCCAGCCTGTATTGAAATGATCTTTAGTATAACTTTAGTGGAGAGTGACATGAAAGCAGTTGTATGTTAGGTTGCTCATTCCTTCTTGTCTCTTTTCTTTAGTATTGGGATATAAACAGACCTCTTCCAACCTGCTGGCCATTGAGTGGTTTTCCCAATTTATATAACAAATATAATAATACATTTATTTTAGTTATTCTATTATTATTATTAAATATTCCTCTAGAAGTACTAGAAATACTTCCAGTACTTCCAGTTTCTCAGGGCCTGTCTCAGATAAATTTTAAGCAGTGCAGATTCTTCTCTGTAGTTGAGTCTTCTGTGTATTTCTTTGATTTCTTTTGATTTAACATGTCTATTGACATCCCTTAGCATAACAACTCGAGGTTGAACTTTATTTCTGATCTCACAGATCTACTGGAAAACAGTCATTATTTCCCTTGTTTGTATCCATCTTCAATATCTTTACAGATGTTGTTGTGGTATTGATCATTGTTCTTCCTGGCATCCCTCTGGAATTCAGATTAGTTCCTTTAAAAGCTGTTTATATTCCTTGATTTTTGCCTCCCTTCACTTTGATGTAATTTTTGCTGTAACATCTGTCATCCAGTTCAATTTCTTTCTCCTTTTTCTTCTTGCTTTCTATGATTCTTCTTTGATGATCTTTGAGTTCCATCCTTAGCTCCTCTGGTTGTCTGTCAGTTATGTCCATCATTCGAAATCAGATCTGATGTTTCTTTGAGGATGTTCTTCAGGTCATATTTAGGAAATCTGATGACTTTCTCTCCGCTTTACCTGAACCTTACATATTAGAAGTTTGTGGTCTGTTCTACAGTCAGCTCCAGGTCATGTCTTTGCATTCAAATTTGAATTCCATCCGACGATGTTCAGGTGAAAACGCATCGCTTTGCTTGCTTGAACAACATATTAATAATGAAAAAGTCATTATACTCACAAATGTAATTAATGTTTCCAGCTTCATTCCTATTTCCAAGGCATGTTGTGCAACTGTGTTTCCCTCCTTCTGATTTCTGACTTCACCAGCCTCAACAGCATCTTGTTTGAGGTCGTATAAATTTTAGTCTGAACATCATAAAATCATCATAAAAAATTGATTTCTTCTTCCCTGGCATAAACCTGGATGACTGCAACATTGAATGGTTGTGCACAACATCAGTCAAACATTCATGGCATTGTGTACAATACAGTCAGGTTGACCTGCTTGTTGACAATGAAAGCCATTTGATTTCTTCTTTAGTGTTCATGGCCTTTGTAGTAGTCAGTGTGTTTTCCTGATTGAAAGTGCCCTAATCCAGTCCATTTTCATTCAAGAATGTTGAATTTGTTTTTGCAGCATTGAAGTCTCTCTTCTCACTTGTCAATGTTGGCAACTAAGTGACCAGATGGCTTTGAACAAGCATCATCATACACACAATCTGTACTCGGAGGAATCCGCAGTAACCAGCTGCGTGCCTTCTGATCTGATGGGCCCATGTTTTCGCACTATATCATCAGTCATTCTGTTTTTCATATCCATTGGTTTTCTTGCTGCAGTAGTTTATCATTGCCTTCTTATACACAGTTGATTTGATGTCATTGCTGTTGTCATCTTTGTGATCCACCTCTGACATCGTCCTATATTGCTGCTGCCAAATATAGGTCGTAGGTTTAGTCTGACACCTTTCTACCATGGGAGACCCTGACGGGAGATAAAACTTTGGCAGCAGAGCTCTCTGATGCATGCGAGCCTTCTCACCTCGACAAGGCATCATACCACGAGAAAGGAAAATGGTCTATACCAGGTGATTCAGGTGGCCTGCCTATATTAAATAAATGTAGGCAGCCCTGTTATGCTCTCTATATGGGGCCCATTTGGGACACATTCAGTTTTTAGTCATTTATAGAAATCTTGTGTTTTCAGTTCTAATGTACAGCCCAGATGGGCCTGATACTACTCCATCCTTATCCCATCACTGACCATGGGGGCATCCATGTGAGTGACTAACATTTAATTTGTAGATAAAACTTGTTTGTACCCAACTGGACTGCCCATATGGGCCCCACATGGGTATACTGGTTAAGTGACCATCAGAATGAGGACAGAGATGAGAAAATGGCCATCAAAATGAAAGCAAAATGACTGTGAATGTTATGTATAAATCAAAACCCAAATTTTATTGCTTTTTCAAAAGATTTGAGTTTCATTTAGTTAATAAACATTGATAAAGTTGCCAATTGCATTGTTCACTCTCGAGTTCATGTGGTCCATGTGGAAGCTTTAGGTATAAGACAATGCAAATCAGACATTCAAAGCAGAGATCACTTATAGAAATCAGTTATATAATGAGTTATATATATCCCTTATATGGTCTCGTTTTTGTGTTACACAGGAAGTCCTCCTGGGTCTGGTGGACCCAGGTCTGGCAGGTCTGGGTCTGGCATTTTGGGGCTTTTAATTCAACATAATCAAACTTTTTTTTGTTAAAATACTCAGCAGATGTTTACTTAATCCAAATTGAATGTAATATAAACAACACATATGCTAAATTTGTTATAATTACATTACATTACATTACATTGCATTTAGCGGACGCTTTTATCCAAAGCGACTTACAATAGTGGGAAAGTACAAATGCGAGAAATACTAGAGTTGTACTAGTATTTACTAGTACTAGTGTGCTAGAATTAACATTTTGATATCGAATGCTGAGTGCATATCAGTACTCATGGGAAGTATTTGGGATCACTAGAGCAGGTGCTCTTTGAAGAGCTCGGATTTTAGGAGTTTCTTGAAACCAGTGAGGGACACCTCTGCTCTAGTGGTGGTAGGCAACTTGTTCCACCATCTGGGAACTATTGAGGAGAACAGTCTGGATTGCTTTGTGTGAATGTTAGGCAAAGCAAGGCGACGTTCAGTGGAGGAGCACAGCGACCGGGCAGGGACATAAGCTTTTAGGAGCGAGTGTAGATAAGAGGGAGACTGCTCTATCATCACCTTATAGGCGATCATGCAGGCAGCAATCAGAAGCCAGTGTAGCTAAATGAGCAGTGGGGTGACATGTGCCTGTTTTGGATGGTTAAAAACCAGACGTGCTGCTGCAGGACCATCTGTAGTGGTTTAATAGTGCAGGCTGGGAGGCCTGTTAGCACAGCATTGCAGTAATCGAGGCTTGAGAGAACCACAGCTTGTACCAAGAGTTGAGTTGAGTATTTATCTTTGTTAAATCACATTTATGAATAGAAATGCCCCTCGTTTTTGTTTCTTTTTTTAATTAAAATGTAAGAAAATAAGGAAATGCATCATAAAACTGGCATAACAGGAAATAATCAACAAATGTAGAAATCAATCAGGTTTTTCCAAAACTACAGTGTATTATTAATTTGACTTTCATTATATATTTATCCTACTCAGGTCAGTTTACACAACATCTGTCTGAACAACACATCAGCCCCACTGAACACAGCCATTTTCATACCAGACTATACCACATATAAGGGGCAGAGTTTCACTGTGTGTGTATTGCATATGTACTTCTTGTACATGTATATTGTGTTTTTCTGTCCATCTTGGGTCCACACACTTCACACTTGGGGGTGGGGGGGGTTCATTTCTTGAGCAGCAAGACCATTCTGCCATTTTTTGACATCCATACATTGTCATTTGCAAGCTGCTGACAATCTGGTCCTATGGCTTGCTGCTCACCGGCTGGTCCTGAGACTGGCTGCTGGCAGGCAGGTCCTGAGGTATGCTTGTGTTTCAGAGCTGGCCGATGGGCTGTTCCTATGGCTGGCTACTCATGGGCTGGTCCTGGCTAATGAAGGACTGGTCCTGAGGCTCTTTTACGCTTCGGAGCTGGCTGATGCTCATCCTCAGTATCAGACCCTGAATTTTCAGAAATGTGATCCTCACATTCTTAAACTTCTTCCTCTGCATCACCATCAAAACCCTCTGTCTCTTCCAGTATCACCTGTAAGGCAGTCTGAACAGTGAATCGCTTTGCCATCTTGATCAGTTGTGATATGGAAACAGTGGGTGCACACTGTGGGTTCTCACACCAAGGGCCCATTCACCTGCCTTACTCCTCTCTCTCTCTCTCTCTCTCTCTCTCTCACACACACACACACACACACACACACACACACACACACACACACACACACACACACACACAAACAAACAAACACACACAGGCCCAAAGAGGGGGGAGGGCAAATGAGGGTGCATAGGACTTATGATTTCCACACATTCAGTAGCCCTGGGTCCAGTGGAACCGAAGACCCTGAATGTAATATAAATGTGAAGGGGGGGGTATACGGGGGGGGTGTCATTGAAAATGTTTTCTGATTTATGTTCCTCACAGAAAATGAGCCAAAGCCAATGAATCTTAGTTTGAAAAAATATATATTAGTATCATTTTTATTAAGCTAAAAACTGAAAACAGGTCCCACAGACCCGAAGACCTTATAAGGGATTTATAATATTATTACAGTTATATAATAGAAATCAGTTATATGTTTAATTCTAAGGGCTAAAGACAGGTTAGACATTTTTAATTTATAAATGAATTATTACTATTTTTGGTACATAACACAACACAAACAATGTACTTTTCTCAAGAAAAATAAATAAAATACAACAAAAATGTACATGGGCCCTTTAAGTGAGATGGAATGGCTTTTGCTGAACTATGTTAAAGAGAAAAGCTTTTAACCAGTGATGTGTGAATACTCTTGTGGATCTCCATGGACACTTTTAGACAAAATATCTCCACTGCGGAGCATGGTGGTCCAAAGCCAAGGGGAGTGACACCTTATTTAATTGCAAGTCACTCCCTTTCAAGCATAGTGAAAAATCTAATTGAGAAACACATTCTATCTGATTGAAGGCCTTTAGTATTGCAGACTTATCTCACCTCAAAGCAGAGATGCTTCTTTAGCCATTTTGCAACCTTTTGTTAAATAAAGGGCTTTTCAAAGTCTGGACAGTGCACACTTTATGTCCGAGAAGGCTCCCTTTGCTTCTGCTGTCTAGCCTGTTTGCATCAGTTCTTCTGAATCAAAAATGTGAGAGCAGAAACTCTTTTAGAAAGATCTAGCACAAACCAATATCAACCAGCTATTCTCAGTAATGATTTCAGTTGTTTTTAGGTCAACCTAGGAAAGCACTTTGAATAACTTTAATTGTTTGAGCGTGGTGATTGGATATCTTGTCACTTTTGGCTATATTTCACAATTTTCAATGCTAGATGTCCCCAAACGTTTGATCCCCAATGTAGGAAGTAGTAAGTGGGCCCATGGACATGTGACTCAATCTTAGAGGATGTTTTAGCACATTGTCTGCCACATGTATACAGAGGCCAACGTGATGGAAATGTTGACTGCGTCATAGGGGATAATAAGAGGATGACATCATCACAGAGCAGTTATCTAATAATAATTCTGACTCACTGAGCATGTGGAACTAGTCATTATCAATTTAACTGTATGAGACCTAACAGACTGATCATTATAGACTTCACTGTGTTGTAATCATAAATATAAATCCATTGTTCTTGTACTGAGGATATTGAAGATAATTCTGAGAGATTTTTGGCCAAACGCGGGAAAAATATTGACGTGGAAACATGCCGAGTATGAAATTTGTAAACCAATCAGACACCTCCTGAAAGCGGAGCTCAGCTGGTGGGCTCGTCAACAAGTCTCAGTGAACATCAAGCCTGTGGTTAACTCATGTTTCTTTTGTGTTGCTCCACACAGTCTCATTGAGCTGCCCGTCTTCCAGTGTAGCCCATAGCACTATGGATCAGTATTCTGTTTATTTTTTATTATTTATGTTTTAAAAAGATAATAAGAATAAGGCAACAGATGTTTTGGACCTGTTGTTTTAACAAATCCATTTGATTGCTGAAGAGAAGATTTGGAACTTTGTTCTACAAAATAACTCGGTGCACACAGTAAATCTGCCAGTGTTAAATCAACACTATTAGAGTTAAATTAACACTGAGGGTGTCGAAATGTAACACTCTCAGTGTTACATTTAACTCTAATAGTGTTGATTTAACACTGGCAGTTTTACTGTGCATGTACTCCTTTTTACAAAGCAACACATACATGTTACTTTAAAAGGAAAAAGCTCATTTGTGTTAAGAATTTTATATAAAATATCATATTGTATATTTATACTTTTTTTGCTTTATTGTTGATTGGAAATTGATATTGTTGATCAATATTGCTTATAGTTCATGAAAATCAGAACTCCAGAATCTCCAATGATTAGAATACTTAATCTTGAGTTTGTGTAAATTAGATACAGACATATTTCTTCAGATAGAAAAAGTGCAGTGATGAAACAGTAAAACCACACGTGTGTGTGTGTGTGTGTGTGTGTATACTCTAAATATATGATGTACAAATGGCTTTGCACAGTTCATATGATGAGAGAACTATGCATTCAATGGGTATAAAGAGTGTCACATGGTGCTCTAACACAGTGTAGCTGTATCAATGTGAATATGCTTGTGTCCCTGAATGTGTTTCTGCTAACAGTGCAAAGAGGATGTGCAATATTGTCCAAGATGAGGGTTTGTTGAGGGTTCTCTGTTCTTTCACTTGAATTATTAGTCCAACAGTTTCAACATTAAAACAAAAAAAGGTTTGAAATATGTCACCTTATTCCTAATGAATATAAAATATATGACAGTTTACCTTTTATTAAATTATGAAAAACAAATAAACTCTTTCATTTTAGGAGATGCACTAGGGTCCTGTATTAATATTGAAATTTGAACATTTCCTCCTTGTTAATCTTATTGATGTCAATGATGGTTCTCTAATCACTAATCACTATGGTATTTATTCATGACCATCACAAAAAAACGACTTTATTTGTGTTGGGGGAAAAAATCAAGATAGGTAGTCTTCGAAATCTGGATTAATCTTTGTTTAATGTCTTGCACATCATCTATTACATTATAAAACTATTGATTGAGCATGTACTGCACTCATAAAAAGCTGGTTCTTCAGGGGTTTTTTAAACATTTAAAAAACATTTTAAACATTTAAAAAACCCAGTGCATGTTTAAAGGGTTCTTTGCATTGTCAAAGGGTTCTTCATACTGATAAAGTATGTGCTGTAGATGGTTCTATATAGCCCCCAAAAGGGTTCTGCTATTTGCTACACTCTTAAAAAAAATATTTTTTCAAGGGTTCTTTATTAAAGAAAATGGTTCCTTACAGAACCAAGAGTACTCAAAGAACCAAAAGGGTTTTTTACATGATGAAAGGGTTCTTCAGATTGACAAGGAATGTGTTGTAGATGGTTCTATATAGAAACCTTTTGAAAGGGGTTTTATATAGCACCAAAAAAGGTTCCTCCATTATTACTTGACATCGTAACGGCAGCAGAACCCTTTTGGGGGCTATATACAATAGTACCATTTTTAAAAAGGCTCTGTATAGAACCATCTATAGCACTTTCCTCATCAATTGGAAGACCGATTTGACCATGGAGAAAACCCTTTATCCACATGAAGGGTCCTTTGAGTGTTCATGGTTCTATATAGAACCATTTTGTTTACTAAAAAAAACATTGAAGAACCATCTTTTTTAGACTGTATGATGTCAAGCTTATAATAATAGAGGAATCCTTTTTTGTGTTGTAGAGAACCATTTTTTAAAATATTGTTTATTAAACTATCTACAGTACATTCTTCATCAGTAGGAAAAACCCTTCAATCACACAAATGGTTCTTTGAGTGCTCATGGTTCTACATGTAGCCGTTTTCTTCATTAAAGTACTCTTGAAGAACCATGTTTTTTAGGAGTGTACATAATACAAAAGATGAATTTACACCACATTCTAAACTAATGAATTAATAACAAATTATACATATCTGTATAGTTTCTATTGTTGAATCCTGAAAGAAACTTTATGAAGCCATAAGATATTAATAATGCTAAGATTGTTAAGGCCAGTGTCCTTTCCTATATTATACAAAAACTGTATTTTGTGACCTGCCCCTTGTCCTTGTTCTTTCTTAATTTTTTGGTGATTGTGTGTCATTATAATGTACAGTCATAAAAACCACTTATTCTTATTATGAGCTCCATGTATTACAGTAGATCTGGACCCTATGCTGGATCATTTAAGATCATTTCACTGCAGAAAAGAGAAGCTACTTCTAGTGGCTAATAGTCTGATTTTGCAGGTCAGAACTGCAGCGGAGTGTTTTATTCAACAGGACGAGGCTCGGGGACGCTGAGTCCCATTGACCGCAGGGTGTCCCTGAAAACATAACAACTGCTCCAGCATAATTTTATTAGCCTGGCTGAAAAAATCAATTCTGGATCTCAAGAACTTTCCTTTTATTTAGCTTCAAACAGTTAGTCTGCCATTAACCCACCTGTATTCCAATAATGTCCACTGCAGTATGAATCAATTTTCTGTTGATTCTGAACCTGCTTGAAATAAATAAGAATGAAGCCACATCAATGCTGGAGCCACAGACTGAGAATTATACAATGTAAAGTTCAACATTAATGAATGGCTGTAGAGGTTAAATAAGCCTTTCAGAGTGTAGCATCACTGCTGATAATTCAGTTAGTTTCATGCAAACACACAGTAAGAATCAAGCAAAACCAAAAATAAAACCAGTCACACAAACTAAATGGCATCAATTCCTAAATTCACTCCCAATTGGCTCCAAATGGGAGCAGTCATGGCCTGAAAGTTAGAGATCTGGTCTTGTGACCAGAAGGTTGCTGGTTTGATCCAAGGACTCGTTATGACTTCAGCAACACACCTCAACCCCAACTGCTCCCTGGGCACCATGGATAGGGTTGCCCACCATTTCAGCATATTTTCTCACAGCCTAGTGTGTTCACTAGTGTGTGTGTTTCACAGCATGGATTGGTTAAATGCGGAGGTCAAACTGTTGTGTGCAATCACATTGGCCAAAAGTTTAATCTAAATCAATTTGCTCCCATTACAGAATAAAGGCACAACTGTAATCTCAGAAGCTCAGATAACCCAACTGAAGATCCTATTTTGTTGACAACATTTCTGACTTATTAATTCCAGCAGGGAAGTGATGCTGTGAGGCTAAAATGATGTTTCCTGCTGCTCTGCTCTGTTTACACCCTGTCTAATATGTAGATGAATAGTTGCTGCACCATTTCAAAACAAATTGTAATGTCAGTCGCTGAAGCCTCCATCACATAAAATAAATAGAAACATTGTATTTTAAGTTAGCTTGACACTCTTTACAGGTCCAAATCCTTATTACCTGACATAACTTTAATTGAAACTTCTAGCTTTTATATCCACTCACTGGCCACTTTATTAGAAACCCCTACCTTGTATGTCCACTCACTTACCAAATTGTGCTCAGGGAATATATACAGGATAGTATAGAATATGGTGGAACCAACATGGTAGATATTGAATACAGAATGGTAGATGTAAGGCCAGGAACCTCTCTACAATAGGGGCAGGTGAAGCCTGGCCTCCCCAGATGTTGCTGTTGAGCAGTGTGTTACATGATCAACAATTTTGTTTTACATTTATTTTATTTAAATATTATTTTCTAACATTGTTTTGTATTTGACTTATGAAAATGGGGCATGCAGGGCATGCTCATGCTGGCCACATGGTCGGTGCAGCCAATAAAAAATAAAAGATTTGCATACACCAGCTTATGTGGATATCATTTAAAGTATCAGCTTTGCTACACAGCTTGCCACTCAAAAACATCACAGTAACTGTATGCCGCTGCTAGCAAGACACTATAATCAAAGTTAACAGTTAGATAAACACACAGACTGTCATCTTATCTCAGTAAAAGTTTTATGCCCTTTATTAATGACTGGAAGATTGTATTTAACCCTCTTATGTTAATTTGTCAGGAACAGCAATGGTGTTCCCAGGTCATTTTGACCGGGTGCTTGTTTAATTAACCAAAAGATGTCCGAAACCAAAAAAATCCTAACAAGCAGTGTGAATATTTCATTACTAACTCCATTACTAATTATTCTATCAATATTTAGTGCAATGGTGTTCCTTTCCTCTAACAAGTAATGGTTCAATTAGGATAATTCACTCGTTTTTCATTTTAAAAAAATATATTAAATATTTTTTTTTCACTACTTTATTACTTTTGAAAGTCCATCATATAAAACACAAAAGTTTTACATAACATTGAAACATAACATTGCACTTTTATTTGACATTCATGCACTGTGAACCAGAAATGAACAAAATCACAATACAACAAACAAGCAATCACGATATGAACGTGTGTGTATGTCTGTGTGTGTATGTTTGTGTGTGTGTCATCACACTGTGCTTTGTGCAAATGAGTTTTGCACATTTCACACAGGTCATGCTTGTCTTGACATCGTCAGATGGCCTGCAGACCTGACCCCTCTTCCTCTTTCTTTTTCTCTCAGCAGCCTAGAGGTCCATGGTTACTTTACTATGGTGTATTTTGGCTGATACCAAGACAAACACAACACACTCTCATACACTTATACATAGACATGCACACACACTCACACATACATAAACACACACACACTGACTTCCTTACTTACCTCATGCACTGGTGTAGTCCTCTCCTGGATCTCATGTTTTGTCCAGCTCCTTCCACTTCTCCCCAAAATCACACCTCCCTTCAAAGATCAAACATTTCCAGAATAATTTTCTGTATTGAATCTGGCATGACCTGCTCAAAAGCTGACTTAATGTCAGTCACGTGACTCACTGTCATCCTAGTAGGCCCTGGCACTATTTTAATTATGTTTTCTGCAGACAGTTTTGCCTGATGCATATTTGGGGATGAAGACCACTGTATTTCGCAATTTTTTGACATGAATGTCTTGCTTTGAGGAATAGGAATAACCATTTCCTCATCTGGTTCAAAATCAGAATCATTAGAATCACAATTTAGCTCAAGATAAACTTCGGGTGACATGGTGGTTTAGTGGTTAGCACTTTCGCCTCTCAGCACTGAAGTCTTGGGTTTGAGTCCCCATCTGAGTGGAGTTTCCATGTTCTCCCTTTGTCTGTGTGGGTTTCCTCCGGGGACTCTGGTTTCCTCCCACTGTCCAAAAACATGGAGATCAGGTGAATTGGCTACTCTAAAATGACCATGGTGTATGTATGTATGCCCAGATATGGTTGGCACTCTGTCCTGGGTGATCCCCCCAGTGCTCGATGCAGTCCTCCAGGTGGACAGTCGCTTCTGGTTAAGAGTACGCTGTGCGCAATTGGCTATCATTTCTCACCGGTGTGTGTGGTTGAGTCTAAGTGCGTTAATGAAGTGTGTTGATTGTAAAGCATCCTTGGGTTTGAGAAAGGCACTATATAAGTGTAACGTTCATTTATCCTTATGCTTCGGCTGCTCATTTTGTAAAGGTCTGCCTGACAGAGTATAATGTTGGTATGACTCCCATGCTGAGAATCTTTTATGCTTTGCCCCTCCCCTGTTGAGTGTCCACTGAATGTGGGTGGAGTTTTCCTACGAGAACATAAATGGTTCCTGTCAAAAGTCATAACATCTGCACCTGTGCATCTGCACCTGTGCGTGCGTGCGTGCATGCATGCGTGTGTGTGATTAGGGTGAAATATGTCTCACAATTGCAAAGAAAGAAATACTCTGACATTTCTGACACTCTTTTACCTCCAGCTTGACTGCTGGGTCAAATTGACCCGAACAGTATCTATGTGATATAAACATGCAGGGGGTGGTTGAAAATATGTGAGATGAACCATTTTCATAGTATATGCTGATTACACTAATTAAGGCAAGCAGAAGAAGTTATATACTGAAAAAAATACTTTGAACCATTTTTCCTAGATCTTCAAACTTTAAACAGGAGGGTTAAGTTCCTTTGGTCACAATAACCAAAGTAAAGGCAATGGAATACCACTGGTAAGTAAATCTCCCAACAGGCGATATACTGTATCTCACAGCAAGGGTGCCGAATTCAGCACAGCACTGGATTAAGCTTTTTGGAATTTCATTGATGAGGTACATTTGTGGTTGAATTAATTGAGCGAATAGGTTTGTGTGCAGTTTTGCTGACGAGTGGAATGCTGCCCATACAGAATTTATTGTGCCCCACCTGGCTTTCTATTTTAGAGACACCACTGTATAAAACACATGCCTAGCAGAGTTAGTGTGGACTGAAAAATTGCTTAAAATTGAGGCGTATCTGTGCCTTCTCAAGGACAACCGAAACAACACTTCTGAAGTGCTTTCCGTGTCTGTCGTCCTGAGTGGTATGGGATGTAATTATGTGAAAGAGTTTAAGAGTTTTTTTGGTTGTGACTGACCTTCATGAGGCTCACAGAAAATCAGAAAATGACATTTTAATTTCACACTTGAGGAATCTGATATGATGGATCTATGTATTAATGCTTTGGTTACTTGATATGATGGATCTATGGATTTTATTAATGACTTGCTTATATGTTCAGCACTCAGTTCAGTTTTATTTATGCAGGGATGGTTTTTTTTCCAAGCATTGCTCAGAGCTGATTTCCATGCCTGCAGGACAAAACTGAGCATCCATAAAAGTAGGACTAGTTTACAAATGAGCAGAAATAGTACTTTATTAATGGTATCAGTGGAATTAGATTATGTAATGGTATAGTAATTAAGGTAATGATAATTATGACAGTACTAAGCATTACTAAATTAATTAATGATAGTAATAATATTAAGTAGCATTATGAAATATTGTAATAATATCAATAAATCATTTAATAATTGTAATAACATTTTCATTTTTAATTATTATTTAATGTTTCTTTCCAAAAGGGGCAGCAACAGAGTTCAGTAATGCTAATTAAGGTAAAGTGATCTTTCTGATGCTTTTTCTGCATGTGTTGGTTAAGTAAAACATGTAAAGAGTAAAGATTTCTTGAATTATTAATGCTTAACTAATTAATACTTTAAATGTTTTGTGTAGTACTGTCTTAATTACCGTTATAAGATGCCCTCTGATTGTAAAGAGAATGTTTCTCTTTGACTTTTTCACAAAAACAAAATGACATTCAATATTACAGTTCATATCTACACTGAAACAGTGTCATGAAAAAAGCAGAAGCAGCAACATCCAGGTTCACTGTAAAGCAGAACTGTTGTAAGCTTATTAAATGCTTTGATAATACACAACATGTCCAAATGTTTGTGGACACCTCTTCTAATGAACACATTCAGCTACTTTAAAGTGCACCTATTACTGACACAGATGTGCAAATGCACACATACAGTTTGTCTAGTCCCTGTAGAGAAGTACTGCCAATAGAATATGACTCTCTGGAGCGGATAAACATGAACCTTTTGGCACCATGTCTAATGCTAGAGGGGTATAAACCCACCCCCCTTCCCCTCAGCACTGAGCTGTGGAGCACTGAATTGCATTCATCCAGTACTTTTTTGGATGGTGTAAGATGGTGATCATCCAACATCCTGACCTCCCTATCACTTTTGTGGCTGAATGCAATTAAATCCTCACAACAATGCTCTAAAATCTAATAGAAAGCCTTTCCTGCACAGTTGAGGCAGTTACAAAAGCAAACACAAACAGGATAAACTGTTTGACTTCAGGTGTCCCAAAACTTTTGCCCATATAGTGTAACACAATATATTATTATATATTGTATCATAGCCTACATTCCTGATATATTTTCTCAAATTAGTTCTGATAAAAAAAGAACTGTCGCATTACTACACCAATTAATATTACATTAACATTGATGATGTTTTGAAATTATACATTCATTTACATGTGTTCACAATGTTCAAATATGCTACAGTAGTGGCATTAAGTTGTGCATGAATTAAATACATTTAGAGTCAGAAAATTATTTCTGGATTTTTTTTTTATGTCAGAGAAAGTAACGTTTCTTATGTACAGCTCTGCAGAAATGCATAAAAGCGTTCACTCCAGATTCACTCAGTGTAAGTTTCTTCATTCTGGATGTGGGGTGTCCAGTTCTGGTCTTGGAGATCCACTACAGTGTTGAGTTTAAATCCAACCTTAATCTAACACACTTAATCCAGGTAATGACAGGAGTCAGATGTGTTTGATCTGACATCTTCAGGGTGGTAGATCTCCATGACCAAGATTAGGTCTTGTTCTAGTTCCTCCACAACCAGTTTGCTAACGTTAGGTCTTCTAGAACAACTTAATTAACTCTAGATTTTTCTAAATGATTCATTAACATCCCTCCAGATCTAATTAATTCACTTCAAATTCTCCAAACCAACATTTTCTAAAGTTTTTTTTTTTTCAATTCAGATCTGTCTGTAACCATGCAATCATTCATTGTAGATCAGATATCCACTCTAGACCTTCCAGTCCAGATTTTGGTTATGAGTGATGACTACTTCATCAACAGTGCATTTGAATTTTGAAGCTGAAGTCCTCTATATCATTTGTTCATGTATTCTTCGCCAGCACAAATTCTTTCACTCTAGATCCTCCAGCACCAGCTCATTCTGTGTTTCTCTATTACAGAACTCTTTCCCGGCCTTCACTTTTAAACTCCTTCTCTCCACTTGTCCATCCACAAACACCCGGTTCCGTTTCCACTTTCCCTTTCTGCGACCTGACTCTCTGGCTGTAGATGCGATGGTAGGTTGGGGTGGCATCTCCACCAGGCACAGTCCAAACTTAAACGCTGCTTGGAAGCCTCTGCGGAAGTTCTCATTGAAGTAACCGTAGACAATGGGGTTGATGCTGCTGTTGAAGAAGGCCAGCCAATGGGCAAAGGGGTAGACATAGACTGCAAGAATGTTGAGCTGGCTGGAGCTCATGTTCCCATAATCAATCAGCAGGATGATAATCCACAGGGGCAGAAAGGACACAGTGAACAAGAGCGCCACCATCAGGAGCATGTTGACCACGCGGATCTTTCTGCGGTACACCCGACGGCCCTCGTCTTCAGCTTGAGCGTCTCGGATGGAAGAAGGTGATTTGAAGAGTTTGAGGGCAATGCGGGTGTACATTATTGCGATGAGTGTGACAGGCGCTAAATAGATGTGAGAGAAAAGGACCATAGTGTAGATCTTCCTCATGCTCTGATCTGGCCACGCCTCCCAACAGGTATACAGTGGGTAGGTGGCATTATCTCGGTCCACCATGAAGTGAAAGGCATCATGGGAGACAGTCAGCGTCACCGCAGAAGGGCACATGATGATGATGGCGAATGCCCAGATGAAGGCAATGGTGATGATAGCCTGGCGTAGGGTGAGTTTCTGCTGGAACGGGTACACAATGCAGCGAAACCTGAACACAGCACAGGCAATTCTATAAATACATATTTATAATAATCTTATAGTATAATTCAGACCCTCATTACACATTAACACCATGTCTTAACAGCAAGTGAGCGTTATCACTTTGCAAAGCCTTCAGGCTGTCTACACAATATCAAGTCTTGTTAACACATCCTGAGCCTGCACTCATGGCTGGTGTAGACAGCTCGTTTGGTTATAACGGGGGCATTTTGATTTGTTGTTGTTTGCTCTGGGATGTGGTGTTGTCCTCATTAGGATGCAGAAGGTTTATTTAGTCTAGGGCAAGTTTGCATTATAACAGGGGTCACCAGTCTACAGGGCTTGTGTGGCTGCAAGTATTCAGTCCAGTCATGCTTGATCACACCTCATTTAAATAAACAGTTATTTATACTAGAACTTAATTTAAAGTTTGTTTTTCAACCATTTATCTCTTAGCAGGCACTCATTAATGTTCTGGTAAACTGAAACACACATTTATAGGCAACCTCAAAATGTTATAAATATATTTTCATATGTTTATAAGCTATTACTAACTGTTTGTCAATTACAAGTTTCAAGTTTACAGTTTTAGGTACACAGTCATATCAGATTATGACCACCTCCTTGTTATCCATTTTATTCTCCACTGACCATTTAGGTTGCCTTTGTAGTTTTGGTGGACTTTGTTATTCTTATTTGGATGGTGGATGATTCTCAGCACTGCAGTGACACTCATGTGGTGTGTTAATGTGTGTTACACTAGTAGGACTGGATCAGATACAGCAGAGCTACTGGAGATTTTAAACACTACGTTGTAACAGTAGCCAAAAATCTTCCAATCTGAGATGACATCTGCCAGGAAAATTGTGAAAATTTGCATTTAGTCAGGGCTAAAGTAATCAGACCAGCTCTAAGGTAGCTAAAAAAACAGTAGGTAATTTAGTCTGCATTTGTCTTGGAGAATGATGGGTAGAAACAAAGACATGGTGGATCTGGGCCTAAGTAAAAACACAGAGGAGCTCCTGTAAAAGGAAAAATTACCCCAAAACCCCCATGTATGTTTAATTCAGTCTGAATATTGAATTATAGATATTTTAACAGTTCGTTGAAATTTGAGAGAAAATAAGATTTCATGCTCATCCAGTTTAAATACACAAATACAGCAAATGCAGTGTTTTCACACTAATACACTTTCAGTGAGACCATCTGAAAGAGCAATGTAATTAACCTTTCCACTGCAATGGCCACCAGTGTGAAAACTGAGGCAGACACTGAGGCACCCTGGACAAGGCCACTCATCTTACAGGTCACTTCATCAAAGGGCCAGCCTGAAAACGAGAGAGAGGTAGAGAAGGTCAGGGGTGAGACTGAGAAAGAAGTGAGAGGCAGAGGCATTAGCAAGGCTAGAAACAGACTGTTATCTGTACATATCTGAGCAAAACATCACAGTATTAAACCAAAATGTAGAAATTCTTTAGTTACTGTGAGGGTCTGTGGGTCAGTGATCTTCTAAGTTACTCACAGAATCATAAACCTCATATTTTAGTCAGATGATATTACTCTTGTCAGTTTTCTCCTCACGTATCAGCTAATCTCAGTAGAAGTGTCACATTTAATGGACTGTTGAATTAAAACAAGTGTATCGGAGGGAGATGGAGAGAGATTCAAGACAAACTGAAGCAGTGAGAAAGAGGCAGATTGAAAGTAAGAGGAGTAAGACAGAGTGATAAGAATGAAACAGAGTAAGCAAAGCTGAGATAGATTTGAGATTGAGACACTGAGTAGAGTGAGACAGAATGAAGCAATGAATATTGCAAGAGAGTGAAACAGGTACAGGCAGTGAGTTCCAGAGAAAGACCATGAGAGAGACTGAGATAATTACATACTGAGATACTTGAAATTTAAAGTGAAATAGAATGAGCCAGTAAAGATTGAGACATAAGAAAGATAAATTGACACACTAAATAACAGTGAAAAGACAGATTTTTTGTAGTGAGAGAGTGAACCAGACTAAGACATTGAGAAGAGTGAGATAAAATGGTAGAGACTGAGATTCTGAGAATACTTAGAGTGAGATACAATGAGTGTGAGAGAAATTGAGATATTGAGTATGATGTACAGAAAGAGACAGATTGAGTGGGAGTGATTGAGAGTGAATAGAGTGAGGGATTGAAAAAGTGAGATGATTGGGATATAATGAGAATTGAGACATTGAGTACAATGAGAGACTGAAAAGAGAAAGGATGCACAGAGAGAGATAGAGTTAGATAAATTGGAGGAGACTGAAGCTCTGAGAATTCTGAGATAATGAGACACAATAAGTGTGAAAGAAATTGAGACACTGAATAAAATGAGTGACTGAAAAAAGAAAAGATGTACACAGAGATACAGACTGAGACAGAATGAGATTGTGGGAGATAGTGGGAGAGATTGAGACTGAGTAGAGTCAGGGATTGAAAAAGTGAGACTATTTGGATTTAGTGAGAGATTGAGACAATGAGAAGACTGAAATAGAATGAGACAGACTGATACAGTGTAAAGATTGGTTATTCAGTGAGACAGGTTGAGATAGTAGCAAAAACACTGAAATAGAGACACACTGAGACAGAGTGAGACAACTAAAATAGAGTGAAATACAGTGA
The DNA here is from genome assembly GCA_036984385.1 of Crenuchus spilurus. Taxonomy (NCBI): domain Eukaryota; kingdom Metazoa; phylum Chordata; class Actinopteri; order Characiformes; family Crenuchidae; genus Crenuchus; species Crenuchus spilurus. The sequence goes on along the minus strand of BRDA01007713.1, from coordinate 22,216 downwards.
AGTAGAATGAGATGCTGAAACAGACTGAACATATGTGATATGTTTGGGCCTTAGAAGACTAAAATGTATACTTTTGTGATCACAAACCAGAGTTCAGTGGCTCCACTTGTTAATTATTTATGGAGTCATATGAACCTAGCCATGTTTAAATCACAGACATAATAAGAGTGATGTGAGCTTTAAAAGCTCACTAACTGAACCAGTTCCCTGGCAACAGGTTCACTCAAAGTGATTGCTACTGATCAGGTGAAAACATCTAATTAATCCTGAACAGTTTTTCATAATGTGTCCTTTGATTAGGATTATGCTTTATATCCTACTGGTCCCCAGTAGGTAAAACTAGATACAAAATTATACATAAACTATGTCCAAATACGAGATAAAGCAGAGATGGAGTGAGAAGACCATGAGAGAATCAACAAGAGTGTGAGAGAGCAGACTAAAAACTGAATATACATTTGTCTCAATCTTAAAGGGTCCATATCATATATAATTCCTATACTGTTTTGAAAGAATTTCAAATTTTATGTGAACATTGTATTGTCCATATAGGGAAACTACTCTAAACAAACAGGCTGTTTAAAATTGATCATTTTTGTGATGTCACATTTAGCCTGCAGCAGTTTAGCCCCACCCATTCAGCCTGCAGCAGTTTAGCTCCACCCACTCAGCCTGCAGCAGTTTAGCTCCACCCTTTCAACCCGCAGCAGTTTAGCTCCACCCTTTCAACCCGCAGCAGTTTAGCTCCACCCTTTCAACCCGCAGCAGTTTAGCTCCACCCATTCAGTCTGCAGCAGTTTAGCTCCACCCATTCAGCCTGCAGCAGTTTAGCGCCACCCATTCAGCCTACAGCAGTTTTATCCCCACCCATTCAGCCTGCAATAGTTTAGCCTCACCCATTCAGCCTGCAATAGTTTAGCCTCACCCATTCAGCCTGCAGCAGTTTAGCTCCACCCATTCAGCCTGCAATAGTTTAGCTCCACCCATTCAGCCTGCAATAGTTTAGCCTCACCCATTCAGCCTGCAGCAGTTTAGCGCCAACCATTCAGCCTACAGCAGTTTAGCCCCACCCATTCAGCCTGCAATAGTTTAGCCCCACCCATTCAGCCTACAGCAGTTTTATCCCCACCCATTCAGCCTACAGCAGTTTAGCCCCACCCATTCAGCCTGCAATAGTTTAGCCTCACCCATTCAGCCTGCAGCAGTTTAGCGCCAACCATTCAGCCTACA
>BRDA01007713.1:5540-20976 GCA_036984385.1 Crenuchus spilurus | reverse complement strand
CGTCCGCAGCAGTTTAGCTCCACCCATTCAGCCTGCAGCAGTTTAGCGCCACCCATTCAGCCTACAGCAGTTTTATCCCCACCCATTCAGCCTGCAATAGTTTAGCCTCACCCATTCAGCCTGCAGCAGTTTATCCCCACCCATTCAGCCTACAGCAGTTTAGCCCCACCCATTCAGCCTGCAATAGTTTAGCCTCACCCATTCAGCCTGCAGCAGTTTAGCGCCAACCATTCAGCCTACAGTAGTTTAGCCCCACCCATTCAGCCTGCAATAGTTTAGCCCCACCCATTCATCCTACTGCAGTTTAGCTGAACCCATTTAGTCTATAACAGTTTAACTCCATCCATTCATCCTACTGCAGTTTAGCTGAACCCATTTAGTCTATAGCAGTTTAACTCATCCCATTCTGATTACAGTAGTCTAGCTCCTCCTGTTTTTAAATGCAAGACATTTTTAGAATATGGGCACTTCTGCTATAAGTATAAATATACTAAAGTAAAAAAATGCATTCTAACACTTTTCAATCCCTGTCCAGATCTATGTGTTGATAGTTTTGATGCTTTCAGTTTTATTCATATTTTATTTATACGGTTTATTTATTTATGTAGAAAACAGAAAAAAGAACATGTGCCCAATCTTAGTTATAACTGATACCTGAAACGAGAGAAAGGAAATATCAGTGCCCTCTAAAACATTGCAATTACCCTCTTCAAACCTACACTTTGCTGATAATTACAGGGACATATTGTGCAATGTTATAAACACACCTGTTATTAGGTTGTCAGCTAATGTAATGGGCAAGCAGAAGATGCCCACCAACAGGTCACTGATGGCCAAGTTGAGGATGAAGATATTGGTGACCGTCCTCATCTGTTTGTTCTTCAGCACAATGAAGCATACCAGCAGGTTTCCCACCATACAGAGGAAGAAGATAAGGACATAGGCCATGATGAAGAGAGTGGCCACTGGTGGAGAATGCTGGTAGTATGAGGAGAAAGTGTAGTTCCTTCTGTCCAGAGGGATGTCTGTGACATTACTGCTGACATATTCAGAGTCATAGATGGTAAAATCCATGTAGGTGGGCAGGGAGGTGAACTCTAAGAAACCAAACAATACAGAGGGAACAACTGTCCTTTAAAATTCATGCTGTAATTTGCAACACTTCATTCACTTTAATAAAATTTGTTTTGTGCTTAACAGATAATTCATAGTAATTACTGAACAACTTGTAACTAGATATATGGTATTTTCTGAATAATTCATAACTATACTGACCCATTACTAATTCATAGTGTATTCTGAATAATTCTGCACCTATTGAATAACTAATAGTGGATGTTGCAGAACTTATAGTAGACATTGAATAATTTATAGTATATATTGAATAATTCATATTGGATGCTGAAGAACTCATAGTAGACACTGAATAATTCATAGTGGATGCTGAGTAATTCATAGTGGATGCTGAATCACTCATTGTAGATACTGAGTAATTTATAGTGATTACTGAATTTTTCAAAGTAGATATTGAATAATTCATAGTGGTTTTTAGTGGTTACTGAAAGTAGATATGAAATAATTCATAATTCAACTGAATATTTCATCATAGTCAATAAATAATACATAAAAGATACAGAATAATATATTGTAATTACGGAATACCTCAGTAGGTACTGATTAATTCATAGTGGACGCTCATAAAGTTTACTGCATAATTAATAGTATATATTGAATAATAGACAGTGAATCATTTAGAATAATTAATCATTCATAGTAGACAAAGTAGATTACTCTAAAAACATGCATAAAATCTGCAGTTTAATGTTCTAAATTCATTTTTAAATCAAATATGCTTTTTTTATAGCTGATAAAACTTTTAGACTGTGAGTGTTAAATATGACTAAAATTGTGGTGCCCTACTGTGAGTGAATGACTCACTTCTCTTCTTAATGGAATCATGTGACCATAATGACAGTGAATAATACAACTGAAGCGTAAGAGCTCTATATGTGCCTTTTCTGATGGTCACCACAGGGCCACTACTTACACGTGTCACCAGTGTAGCCCTTTCTACAGGATTTCTTTGTGACCGTATGGCACCTGTGCAATCAATCTGATTCATTATAATCATGATTATCATCATTAATATATTACACATTGATTGACAGTTAGGTTCATGCATGCAATGTAGCAGCACAATATATTTCAATCAAGTATGAGTCCAAGTAGTAAGAAGATGGCTATATAATCTTTTAAATGACATTCCTAGTCACGTTCTCAAAATCCCCTCTCTTGAAGTTCCATTACCTCACTACTTTCTCAAAAACTCCTTTCTTATACCTACACCTCTAGTTCGTTTGAACAGAATTCATTCTGTTCCCTTCTGTTCTCAGATAAAGAAATACATTCTGTTCTCCACACACCGACCACTTGATCAGAAACCCATCTCTTGTAGCTCCACCCACTGGCCTCTTGATCAGAACCCCATCTCCTGTGGCTCCACCCACTGGCCACTTTATCAGAAACCCCTCTACTGTAGCTCCACCCACTAACCACTTTATCAGAAACCCCTCTACTGTAGCTCCACCCACTTGCAACTTTATCTCAAATTCCTTCCTGTTCTGAAAGGGAACATCTGTTTCTTTGAAACAAAATCTCTTTCTGGTTTTCTTCACTTCACTGACTGTGTGCTGAAGATCTACTGTATCCTAGCTACAGGAACGGCACTCAGAACAGCGATACTGACAAATAAATAAATTAATTAAGGCCTACGCAGTGTCACATATGCACACATAGGCAATGACATTTATTTTCAGTACAGCAGCATCACACATTGATCAAAGAAACAGATTTTTCAGTGTTTCAACCAGGACTCCATTTTGAATGAGGCAATATACAGATCAGCCAATCAGAACAAAGATTATTTACATAGACGAGTCACAGTAAAAAAACATACTTTCTTTTTAAGTGATAAAATAAGCATGAACAATGATTGTGTAAAAATTATTGAGGTTTAAAAGACTGATTACCTCTGAGAGCATTTATGCAGAAAAAGCACGAACGGGTGATAATTAGCCACTAAACTGAATTATTTCTGAGCAGGAGAAACACAAATGCACATAGAAACCAGGCCTAGAGTACAGTAGCACTGCATTAAGGAAAAGAAATTCCCAGTTGTGCCATAAATGTAAGAAAGAGGACATAGAATGTCTGTAATTTTCCATGAAAGAAAGCCTGAAGCCTGTGATCGAGAACCACATCTGCATCGAACAGAGTGGCCACTAAGTACACAGTCCAGTATGTGTGAATGCTGGTTTCACAAGGGTAGGCTTTCAATGGAAAATCTTCAAAGCTTTGGTTTAATCCACATATTTTAAGTAGCAATACTGCACATCCTATGTACTCTTAAGGCTCTGCTTCAGGGAAGGCACTTTCCAAGCTGCATGTGTGGTTACCATGTAGTGCTTATCTTTAGCTATGTAGAATCTCAGTTGTATTTCTATACTACCGGTACTTAAAAGGTAGTATAAAGTAAAAAAAAAACTGCTTCTTGACCCAAACAATCATGAATAACTTTAATTTTCTAATAAAGACATGGTGATGAAATTTGTATTATACTGTATATACCTCAGTCTGTGTGCAGTTCTTTTTTCCTGATCAGGTGGTGATGTGGTCGGCATGGAGATGTGATTTTATAGAGAACTTTATTTTTCGGTTGTGTCCTATGAATTGAGTTTGTGGATGTTCCCTCTCTTAAAATCACATCTACTTTCTTGATCACCTTGAATGTAGTTTAGGTACTTGACCGATGCACTATCACTCAACTCAAGACTTTATTTGGTAAAATAGTTGGTTGGATGCGCAGATTTACATCTAAATTTGATTAAAATTTAAGGAGGAAAATCCCATTGGATATATGATTTGAGATTTTAATACTGATATCTTTCATTCTTCCAGTTTATTTGATCAGTTAATTGCATCACTTTCCCCAATTTATTAATATATAATATTATCAGTAATATAACCACACTATTATTATGATGTGCTCACATTCTAATAATTGTCTAGATGTTACTATAGCAATAACAGCCACAAACACAGAGGTAGAGTCAAAATTACTGCAAGCAACTTTCTGAAAAACTGAAAAAACATTCATTGAGCATATTTGCATTGACTGTATAGATTGGAGAATGAAGGGTATAAGTTGAAAAATGAATCATGTTTACAAATTAGATCAAACTCTTAAAAATGTAAGGGAAATTTTGTTTACAATTTTATGTGCCTTTCTACCATATGGATATGAATTTGGCAGTTCATTTAATTCAAATCTAGAAAGCCAGTTTCTGAACTTCAGCTTGTCTCAATAGACGAGAAATGATTGACAGATATTGATTGAAATTGGCTCTGCCGCTGAGAGTTCATGTAAAATGATGAATGTCAATATCTACCAGCTGAAGAATAAATTAAAAAGAATGAATATTTTATCAAATCAGCCCAGCTTCATCAACCACTCTGCATGTATCTCATCACTTGACATATTTTTCATTCATAAATTGGCACCTTCAAGGCTGCATTTGTCAAATTGACAAATCTTGATCTTAATCACTTGATGATATTGAATTTCATCTTTTTGTTACTTCTAACATTAATTAAAATAAATCTAAAAGAATGTTTCTGTTTGTATTGTTAAAGGTGGTAGAGGTGATGATAGTAATGATGATGAATATGATGATGGGGATGATGGTGGTTATGATAGTAATGGTAGTGATAGTAATGATAAGGAAGGTGGTGGAGATGTTGATGGTGGTAGAGGTGATAGTGATAATGATGATGATGGGAATGGTGGAGATGATGGTGATGATAGTAATGATGAAGGTGATGGTAGTGATGCTGCTGCTGGTGGGTAGTCTTGGTGATGCTGCTGATGATGATGATGGTGGGGATGATTGAAATTGTAATAGAGGTGATGGGGATGGTGGTGGTAATTATGTGGATGATAGTAATGATGAAGGTTATGGTGGTGATTCTGCTGATGATGGTGATGGTGATGATAGCAACAGTGGTGCAGCGGAGACTTCACTGGTGCCCCCGTCAATGCTGGGGGCCCCACACACGGTGTGTGATTGGCGTGGGCGGAGCAACAGCCATGGGTGATGGTGGTGATGATTATAATGATGATGAAGGTGATGCTGCTGATGATAGTGGTGATGGTGATGATTGGGATGGTGGTGGTGGTGATGATGGTGGTGGTGGTGATGATAGTAATGGTAGTGATAGTAATGATAAGAAAGGTGGTGATGTTGATGGTGGTAGAGGTGATGGTGATGATGATGGGAATGTTGGTGATGATAAGGATGGTGGTAGTGTTGTTGATGCTGATGATCGTGGTGGTGATATTGATGGAGGTGGTGATGATAGAATTGGTGGTAGAGGTAATGGTGGTCATGGTGGTGAACAGGTTGGTGGAGGGGTTGAGTTAGAAGTGATGATGATAGTGATAAAGGTAGTGGTGTAGGATTTGATAAAGAGATCCATCATTCATACAAAAGCTACACTGTTAGCAAACACTCTATATTCACATCTATGTTCAACACATAGTAGTTGTTTATTCTATATCATAACAATTAAAAACCACAGCAAGACCCTTTTTGTTATTACATGCCATTTAAAGGGACGTCCCCTGAATTTTCTAAATTTGTGAATAGTTATTCATTCAGTCATTCAGAGTGATTTGATGCAAAAAGCTCCATTATAGAAAAACTTATAAAGTCAGAGTTGTTCACAGTGGTGATGTGGAATAGGCATCTTGAAAGCCTCAAAAAGCTACATCACAGACAGTAATTACATGACATGAAATGTGTTACATGATATATTAAGATTACACAGTCTGATACACTGTTTTATAGTGTATATATATATATATATATATATATGTGTATATATATATATGTGTATATATATATGTGTGTATATATATATGTGTGTATATATATATATATGTGTGTATATATATATGTGTATATATATATATATATATGTGTATATATATATATATATATATATATACACACAAACATTAAAATGGTGTTTTAAGTTTGAGTTGTTGCAAAATGTGCAAGCAATGGAAGCATCAAAGTACAAAAGAAAAGCAAAAGCTTCCATCATAGCTCAATAATAATAATAATAATACAACTATGTCACAAACTTCACCCAGTAACTAAAGACCTTAATCCAGATTCACTTCTAACCACACAGAACCTGTACAAATTCTCTTACCAGTCTGTAAGTGACACACAGCAGTGCTGAATAAAAGCCCTTTAACAGCTTCAGCTTAAGAATCACATAAAAAATATTCACCTGCATCGTCGCTGTGATCTGCTTCCATTTCCTCATCTGCTGCTCCTCAGCTTCACTACAACCATCAGCGATACACATGCATCATACACACACGCGCGCATACACACACACATACGCACACACACACTGCAGCGTGTCTGAGCCCGCAAGAGACTAGCTTTCAGCAAATGACTCCATCAAAGTTCAGAGAGAGAGAGAGGGAGAGGGAGACAGTATGAGACCAAGAATAAATGAGAAAAAGAGAGAATGAGAGAAGAAGGAATGAAAAACAAGAGAGAGAAAATGAGAGAAGTGGGAAGAAAGAATGAGAGCTAGAAAATTAGAGAGGGAATAGAAGAAAAAATGGGAAGAAAAATGAGAGCGGGGGATATTGGGAGAGAAGGAGAAACCTAAATGTGAGAGAGGAGGCAGAGAAAAAAATAGTAAGAGAGCAAAATAGAGTGTTGAACAGTGAGAAGGGCAAGAAAGAATGAGAGAGGATGAAGTGAAAGAAATCGTGAAGAAAGGGGGGAGAGATAGAGAGTATACAGTTGAAAGGTAATTGTGATATGAATAGAGTTCATCTGTTGATGATGAATTATAGTTGTTGGAGAATCTTGCAGTGTGCAGCCAAATGGCTTGAAGTCATTAAAAAAAATAGTGTTGAATAACCCTTAAAATAACATATATAATAAACTCTATCACAAAGAAACCGTGTGTGAAAACATTTATGTCCAGGTATAGTTTTACACACTCATCTAAAACTCTGAATTGATGCTTGGACAAAACAAGCTGTTTTATCTTTTGTGGCAGGTTCATGAATAATTTGACCAACTCTACTCTGAGTGGCTGGTTAACAGGTGGCATAGAACAGAATAAATGCCAGAAAATGGATAGAAATTGCACTTTAAAGAGCTGAGTAAAGAATGAAAGACAATGAGAATGAAGAGAATGATAAATGATTATGATTTACACAACATGCAAGAGAAGTGTGCGAGACAGGAGGAGGTTGAAGACAGGAGCTGTTATGAATTGAATGAGAGAGAATGCCAGCTAAGAAGCACCCGTGGCCTCTTCACAATTTTCCAAGATGCTCTTCAGAAGTAAATAAATGACAATAAAGTCATAAATAAAGAAGATGAAGAAAAAAAAAAACAGTTTATTTTTGTCATGTTATCTAGTCAGTGTGGAATGTGAAAGATATTCTGTTTTCTGTAATATCAATGTAATTTAATTTCCTAGAACACCAAATGGGCATTCATTAGCATGCAGTCATTACTATGATATAAATCATACAGCTATAGATTTACATAATTTACACAGCTTGTGGTCATTGTTATTAGTGCCTCTAATTTTACAGTACATCAGCTAGCAAGCTAACATTAGCTTTTAATAAAGTGTGCTAATTCTGTGTAAACCAAGTTATGTTTACTGACATCATTTAGTTTTTCTATAGATTTTATGACAAGTAATAACAGTATAATTATTTCCTTGTAATTAAAAAAGAAAAAAATAATTACATTAATAATTTTGACTTTTTGAGTGCACATAATTGCATGATGTTTTTAACCGACAAGGGCATAGTTGTGAGTTTGAAACATTTGCTACTTTGTATAATGTATACACAAGCTGTTTTCATAGTTATAATTAGCTGTTGTTGTTATTCTTTGTGTTTTCATTACTGACCTCTAGTTCAAAGCTGGTGAAAGCTAACTTCACAAATCAGATGCTCTGAGGAGGCGAAAGCTGAGTCCATTGAAACGAATGATTGGAGGATATTTTTGAACACACACTTCAACACAAGCTAACAAAAGCTAAAAGAAGACCCAGCACCAGCCAACGCTCAACCATAACATGAAAGAGAAGCTGCTAACTCACCCAGGATGTAATACTTTAAAAATAAACGTTACAATTCACCCAACCTGGCAATATAACTTTGGGGTGGCACATATGCAACTGCTTCCAATATTGAGTGGGACACATCTTACTTAGTTTTAATTCTTTTATTTATTTTAACCCAATTTTACCCCCAAATGTAGTGGTAGCCAATCAACCCACCTATCCTCTGGACTCTCGCAATGACTTGCAATGTCCCTGACTCTTGCAGGGTTAAGACTAATACAGGCCTCCTTCGATGCATGTGAAGTCAGTCACCAGCTCTTTTCCAACTGCTGCCAATGCATTGTTGCTGGGCAGCCAATGTACTCGGAGGAAAGTGCAGGACCCCAGCTCTGATGGACATTGCATGGGGAAAGAGTGCCATCTGAGAGAGCATGGCCAATTCAAGCCCCAGCTGTCAATGGCAAGCAGCATGACTGGGAACTTGCAATTCTCTGATCATACTGTCAGCACCTTAGCCACTCGGGGTCTTAGCACCTGATTTCTATGCCAATGTCAAGCTAGCTAGCTTAGCTTAAGGCAATGACCGTATGAAACTGATATAAGTTTGGAAAAAGCTAACATTAGCCTTTTATTGCATTAATCTTCATCAATTAGCCCCAGCAAAGCTCGGAATTAATACTCGTTAGCTCTTGCTTCAGTGTTAATACTGTATATATATTTTTTAAAACAGCACTGTTTCCACAGTGTGAAAATGCTCAGTATGTAGCTATTAAGAATCTCCTCAGAGACTGTTGTGAAGTATTTCATAGACTGATGAGTGTTGACATTATCAGTGACTTATACTTACCTGACAATGGCTATACATTTTATTTTATGTATGTATTCATGTTATTTCATCAGAGATTCTATAGGATATTTCAGAATCTACAGATTTGGTCCAGATTAAATGGATGTTGTAGAGAGTCCATTTGTGTAACAGTGAGTGGGGTTTGTAACTAATGGCAGAAACTTTGCTATAATTTTCTGGGTTACAGCCAATATAAACCATATAAATAAAATCTTTATACTCATTTATTTTTCCCAGTGTCTTCAGGAAGTAGTATTTACTCCTAGAAATGACAACATTTTATGTTTTTTGAAGCTAATGCAACATGGTTGCTAGAAAAGAGCTTGAGAAGAGGAAATGAGAGGAGAGCTGAGGAAAATGGAAGGAAAGGAGAGAGAAGTACTTGATAGTATAGAAGAAAAGCATGCAAAAGAACAGGTGAGTGAACAGTAAGGTTGCTGTGAATTAAATGTAAGGTCTTGAGAGGAGGTTTGCTTGTCCTTGCATCGGAACTAGGTCTAGGATTCTGGAATTTGTCCATTTTATTGTCCTCTTTTGCTTTTTCAGGATTTGTATTTGAGGGAGGAGACAATAGTGTTTGAGGTCCATGGTCTGTACCTCTGCCAAAGTAAATACAGTTTTCCATTTAAGAGCATATTTACAATTATTCTAAATAATCACATATCCTTGTAGAACAATTGTTTCCTCCTGTGAAGTTTCCAGGCTGTTCCATGCTGTCTATACCACTGAGGGGCGCTCTGCTCTCACACACAAACTTAGTGCACGGACTCAGAACTTCTAGAAAAGTTCTGGAGAAACAACACAAACCTGAAAATTAAATTTTAACATTACTCAAAAGTGAAAATGCATTGCAGCATGCAAATAATTTAAATATTGCTTTCATTGAGACAGGCTAAGATCATCGTTCATTTATTAAGCACATCTCAGCAAGACTTTGTCCGCCTGCTGTGACCACTCATTTTTTTCTTATCTTAAATGAATAATTAAACCAGTTCTTTGCATAATTGGATGGTCCACATCTTACATATGAGTTAGTTATGTTCAACGACACTTAATCACTAATCTATTTTTGCAAGAACATCTCTTACTTTCATCCAGTCAATCAAAAGATTCTAATGTAACATTAAAGGTTTTTCTACAGTGGAAAAGAGATTCATTCTGCATTGTGTTTGTGGTTCATAAAACTTATTTCACTCTATGGAATGTTTTATTAATGTTTTAATTTTCTGAGTGAATGAAAATGCTAGATTTGGACATTTATTATTAAATACATTTAAATATAAATGTTAAACTAAAACATTGCCAACAATCCAACTTATCTTGCATTATTAATCGACTAACAATCTTAAAACTTCTGCTAAAAGACCCAATGATAAATACAAGTTAGCAAAGGCCTGTTAGCACACTTTTTTGTAATTAATAATTTATTCAACAAAGAAAAATATAAATCACAATAAATATCTTCATAAAGATATGTCCACAAAAACTAAAATTAGCGATAATTGATTATTGATGATGAAGTATTCTCAAAACATCAGCATAGCCTACATACATAAAGAGAAAACAAGCAAATAAAAATAATACTAAATAAATGGTTCCCTATTTAAACAGTAAAGAAAAAGATCAACAAGTTCTCATTATGCACAACAGTTCTTCCTCAGCTTTTGACCAGGATAAAGTTGTGTTAATGTTGCCTTTATTTATCTTTGCTCCCCTCCAAAGAAGAATGTCCTGAAAATAAACAAGCTACACAAGTTGAGTATGATTAAATGGTTCAAATAATAGCTTAAGGATTGTCTTTTTAGCTGTTGTCAGACCAGCCAGAAAGATCCTCCTTTGATCAGTAAGAAGCAGCTCAACAGAATAATCAAGTAGAATAAAGATTCTACATCTTTATGAATACATATCTTTTACAATCTTACAGAATATCTTGTACATGAGACTAAAATGTATCCACAGGCCACTCCTAAAACACTTGCATATACACAGTCATAGAATATTAAGACCACCCCTGATTTGAAATTTAACTTGGCCCAGGATATCATAGATGCCACATGACAGGGTTTGCTGCATGTATAAACAGGTGAGCACACCACTCAGTTGTAGCAGAGTGTAAAACCATAATTATGGGCAAAATATGTAATTTGACAGATGTCCAAAAAGATATGATAATAGGCTATCAGGTGAAGAGTGGTAGCATCTAAGAAACCACTAACTTTGTGGATGTTCTACCGCTGCTATAGTGAAGGTGTACTGAGAATAGACTTTTCATACATTTAGGACCAAAAGCATAACAGTTGTGCCCCATGGGCCACTGATGCCAGAGAGTAACACTGACTCTGTTACAGAGCAAACAACACACCACAGTGGACAAGTGAACCACCTACCACCAACTATTAACTAATTACATAAATGACAATAAATGAAGAGTCCTGCTTGGTTTTACATTTATGTAGTATTTTCTTTTTTGAATTTGGAAATAATCACTTATCAATTAGGTAAATACAGTATATTAAAGTTTTTGCCAATGTGATTGCACACAATAAAATTTGACCTCCGCATTTAACTCATCCATGCAGTGAAATTCACACACTAGTCAACACACTAGAATGTCAGAGCATGTGCTCGAAGCGGTGGGCAGCCCTATCTACAGCACCTGGGCAGCAGTTGGGGTTAGGTGCCTTGCTCAAGTCATGACCTGCCAGGGGACTGAACCGGCAACCTTCCGGTCACAAGACCAGATCCCTAACCACCAGAATTTGTATTCAACATGTATGCATGCATTTGTGTTCAGCCTGTACTCTGATAACCCTAAATAAAATCCAGTGTGATCAATTGCCTTGAGAAGTCACATAATTAGTAAATTGTAAATCTACCTGTGTGTAATTTATTCTCAGCATAATTACAGCTGTTCTGTGAAGGCCTCAGAGATTTGTTAGAGAACATTAGTGGTCAAACATCATCATGAAAACCAAGGAACACACCTGACAGGTCAGGGATTATGTTGTGGAGGAGTTAAGCAGAGGTAAGTTATAAAAAATATCCCAAGCTGTGAACATCACACAGAGCACTGTTCAGTGCATCATCCAAAAGAGGAAGGAGTATAGAACAACTGCAAACCTACCAAGACATGACCATTCACCTAAACTGACAGCCCGGACAAGAAGAGCACTATTATAAAAGCAGCCAAGAGGCCGATGGATGTCCATGGTCAGCACTACACCCATGTGGATTACACATTGCACATGGGATGTCCATGGGTTGTACAGACATAATAGGCAAAGGTGTCAAAAGTATTGACATTACTCAGGTAGAAGTATAGATACTAGTGTTTAAAAATACTTTTATAGAAGTTGAAGTATCAACTTAAGCTTTTTACTGAAGTAAAAGTACAAAAGTACTGGTTTCTAACCTACCTGTTTCAGCTGCATATATGCCCCTTGAAAATGAAAAACATTTTAGTCATTTAAATATATTAGTGGACCATATATGTGTAGTACTGAGCTTACTGGAGAGTGATGAGACACGTGACGTGCAGGTGTGATGGATTGCTTACCAATAGGATCAGAATGGTACATGTTTATACTTATCATCCAACCACAATCACATTCACTCTTTCTGGATGGGGCAATTTATCTGGATATGATGTTTTTGAATGATGACAAACCAAAATGAAATACTTTACATACTATAGCTGTTTTTAAAATGTAAGGAGTAGAAAGTACTGATAATTGCATGAAAATGTAAGTAAGTAGAAGTAAAAAGTTGTCCGAAAATAATTACTCCAGTAAAGTATAAATAACCAAAATTTCTACTTAAGTATAATAACAAAGTATTTGTACTCCATTACTTGACACCTCTGATAATCAGTCACTGTTTACTAAACACATGGTGCAAGTACAGTTCATCTGCAATGAGTTGCTCATTTTTTAGCTATTTTATCATACAGAATCACTAGAGAAATGTCAGAGAAAGGCTGGCTGGCAGATTTGTTGCGGGAGGTTCTTAATGGCCTCGAAGAAACAGAAGGTGCATCATCTATGTATGAGCGCACTAAGTAGATTACATAAGTACTATGATGTGCTTTCCTCTCTTATTCTGCAGCATTTAGCAAGTCTAACAATAATGAATGTTTTTATTTATGTTTATGTTGTTATTATTTAATTAAATTTGTAGACATTAATGTGTAGTGCTGCTGGTTGAGTTTTTGCATTAAAAGTGCAAAAATAACAACAAAAAAAGTACTCAGACTGACATTTTCATCCACACAGTTCTATAACATTTGTGGCTTAATGAAAGTAGTAGAAAGTAGTAATATTCCATATCAACCCACATTACAACTCTGAGCTCTCTGTGTACGCCTGTCAGTCTCAGTCTCAGTCCAGCTCTCATCATCACTCTCTCTACACAATACTGGGCTGAGCTGGCTTGAAACTGTATTCAACTGTGACACAAATTCAGACATAAACTCCTTCTGTATTATTTTCCGTTGAAGAGGTCAAGCAATATGAGAACAATGTAATAGTAGTTTTGCTTTTCATTTTGGCACATATTCTGCATGTTACTGTGAAAAACCAATATATTGTTCTTGTGGCAGTTCACATCTTTCCCTTTCAATTTGGCATTAATCCCTCTTCTTACTAAAGTTCTGAAGGTTGAATGGGTGGGGCTAAACTGCTCTAACTCTATGTGCAAGGTTTTATTAATGTAGGCACAATTTGCTTGCATTATAAGTTGATGCTGCAATGTAGAGCTTTTTCAGCTTTATTGAATAAATTTTACATCCTCATTATAACAATGCTCATTAATGGGGCCTCATTTGTTTAACATGCTGGCAATGCAGCACAGATGCAGAGCCAAGGACACAATATGGCTCTAACTGGCATGCTCGGGAACCCTGGGGAGCAGAGTGAGTCCAGAAGAGTTGTGAATGAGAAGTGACTGTGCACCTGCAAACCCTATTTTCTGTGAATGAGTAATCAGTTTCTATAAATGTCCATCACTGACTCTTTTCCTTCCACCAGGCTGCTACACTGGTCTCAGGTGTTGAGATGGTGCCTCCAGGCTCCAAGGTAGTGAGAGGTGAGAAAAAAACAAAGCCTGAAGGCTGTGAGTACTGTGATTGTCCCTTGTCAAACAGGCCTAGCTGGCAAGGAGTTAGGTGGATGGCTGTGGATGATGACGAACATGAAGACAGGGCCTTTGGGCAGCCCTGGAGACTCCAACACACCTCTGCCTGGTATTGAAGGAAGAGGCATTCCATGTGCTGTTGAAGGTCCTATGAGAACAGTGATGTGCAACATGGTTGCTCTAACCATGACCAGGCACTGCCAGAAGCCCAGTGGCCATTGGAGCTAACTATTCTAATTACCCAGGCAAACCCAACCTTTGAGATAACAGATCATTGAAGAATTAGTGCTAGAGTACTTCCTCAACATGTTGCTGGCCTCTGTAGAATGTTCAACTAGACACACCAAATAGCCCTTTGCACATTGCTCCAGAGAGCATCACTCACCTATGCTGGCTAGAAAACAGTGAGGGCTAAACATCATTGAAGCACAGTTGTTGTGCCAAACAATGTTAAAATCTACCCATTTGGAATCGTCCTCAAATATTTCAGGAATGATTCAAACCCAATGGCAACAAAAGTTTACTCTTTGAACACATCATAGTATCTAAAATTATATCATGTTTAGGGATGTAGTGCTTTATTTTTTCAGGTTTGAGATAAGCATTTTGAGTTTTGCTCATCATAAGGCTGTACAAATGTTGCCAATTTGTTCATAATTGGGTTTGTGCAGTGATATGTGATCAAGGCTTATCAATCAAAATGAAGAGTAAAACCTTGTCAAAAAGCAAGAGGCCTGTGTCAAATCAGCCAAATCAGATATTACAAACATTCCAAATTATTTAGCTTCTGGCACTTTCAAAGTTTATTGTATAGTTAAGACTATTCAGAGTGTTTCATTTCTAGTACATCATATCCCTTTCAGACCCTGCATCCATTGCAATGGACATCACGTTTTCTTCCTTTTTTTATGTTTTGTTGCACAAAAGACCAATTGAGATCTGTTGTTCATCAGAACAGACATTTACCAATCAATCAAATAACAACTTAGCCTCGCCCACTGTCTTAGGAACAAAAAAGCACACTGAAGTTAGCAATTGCAGCACTCCAGCCAAGGAGGAAGAGTAAGGGTTCATTTTAACTCATTTTTATCTATTTTAGAATACTTTTTTTCTTCATGTTATGAGTTAATTTTACTCTTAAGGGATGGTTTGTGAAATAAAAAGTTCAATATCAGTTGTAAAATCAGAAAGTTAAACACAGGATTTTTTTAAATCTTGTTGTCCATTGCAGTGGACAGTGGGTCTGAATGGCATGTTTTTTTTAGTGCTGCTGTTAAAGCT
>BRDA01007711.1:778-13086 GCA_036984385.1 Crenuchus spilurus | reverse complement strand
ACGTTGAAAAGTAACACGACCTTTTCGTAGAGTAAGAGTAATTTGTCAATTTCAGTTCACGGTTATTACCATATAGTATATGTGTGAGTACTCACACTCAGTTTTTACTAGACGTGAAATCAATATAATTATATTGATATAAAGACATACTTCAGTGACAGAGGTATTTTTTCTGACAGAACCAAAGTTGTACAACGTAGTAGTTTTTTAACCCACGAGGTGAACATTATCCTCAGGGACCCTCCCCATGACTCTTCACGAAGTTGTCCCCTGAGGTAACAAGATGACCCCCTAAAGTTACGAGTGCACCCGTTACTGCCACTGTGGACCTCCCCTCACTAACCCTCCTTGCCGGAGGTGCTAGACTTGGTCCCACCACAAAACAATAACCTGAAGACACGATCAGTGCCAAACAGGTATTGTTTGTGGTACAAGCTCGTATCCCCACAGGTGTTCACGTGTACCGTGTTCCTGTGGAATCCAGCCTCCAGCTACGATGAAACAACAACAAAGTCGATCATCGACCTCCGACCTAAGGTGTCCTTGTGCCATGTGCACTTGTGGACACCCCTATGCTCGAACATGGTGTTTGTTATGGACAAACCGTGACTAGCACAGAAGTCCAATAACAAAACACCACCCTGGTTCAGATCGTGGAGGCCGTTCCTCCCAATCACTCCCCTCCAGGTGTCACCGTCATTGCCCACGTGAGCATTGAAATCCCCCAGTAGAACAATGGAGTCCCCTGTTGAAGCACTTCTCAGTACCCCTCCCAGGGACTCCTATTACAAGTGGAGCACCCAATTTTTTGATGATGCAACATGTTGAAACCAAGACAGTCTTTTTTATGGAGACAGTGACTTCATACAGAAATATAGTTATATTAATATAACTAAAGTGCAGATCATTTTTGACTCACACTCATGAGTGTGTATATGATATACCATTATTGGCACTTGACTTTAACTGTTTAATGAGAATGAGATGCTTTTCCAGCACAATGAAAAGTTGCATATAGTTACCCTGATTTATTTTTCCTACTGGGTTTCTATACATTTGGCTGTGAGATGAAAAAAAGGGAGTGAAAAAAAATCAGTCTGGTAACACTGTGTGCGTGTGCGTGCACGTGTGTGTGTGTACATGAATGAATGAATACTTTATTGTCACATGGACACGTTGTAACATAGTCACAGGTGATACTGGAATTCTTTTTACAATTTGAAAATAACAGAATTTAACATTTGGGAAGAAAGGAGGTAAAAAAAACAAAAACATCCCCCCAGACGGACCTTTACCAAAAATAAGTATATGCAGGTGTACTTCAAGTATACCCATTTGAAACTAAAAATTGTAGAGTATCCTTCCAGTTTACTTTTTATGTACTTAGAGATATACTTGAGAAAGTACTATATTGGTTATACTAGACTTGTACTAAAAATATACTAAAGGCCTAAGTCTATTTGACCAATATTTATATTTAAACTTTTGATCAATATATACTTTTGTAAAAGTACATTGATAGTTTTTACAGCTACTGGTTTCTCTTCGGTATACTACAAGATGTCTTATATCTTGTTTACAAATCTCATATAACAGGTCAGCTTTGGTATGATTTTTAATGATCAACATGTTATTCAATCAATCAATCAATGTTTATTTGTATAGTGCCTTACCAACAGCCAAACAGTGCACAAGGGGCTTCACACAGTGTATCAGTATGTTATTAATCTATTATTCACAAAGACACATAAAAAAACTTTCTGATGTTTATTAGAAGCTGGATCTGGCCTATTCACATACTTGAATCATAAGGCCATTAGCAAAATACACATTTTAAAATGTATATACAACACATCAAATAAAGTCAAATGCAAATGTGTCAAAAATATTCACATTCATTAGAAGTAGATACTAGGGTTTAAAAAGACTTTTATAGAAGTTGAAGTGTCAACTTAAGCTTTTTACTCAAATAAAAGTACAAAAGTACTGGTTTCAAAACGACTTAAAGTATAAAAGTAAAAGTAATGTAAGGAAAACAAATGCCAAAACAGGGACATATAGCCAACTACCCCACCCCCCACCCCCAAAACAAATTTTTTCTAAAAGCCATAATGACAATAAAATTATATGAAAATGGTAATGTTGAATTTTGGGGATGTACTGGCTACCTGTTTCAGCTGCATATATGACCCTTGAAAATGAAAACATTTTAGTAATTTCAAATATATTAGCGGACCATATATGTGTACTGAGCTTACTGGAGAGTGACAAGACACGTGACGTGCAGGTGCGATGGATCGCTTACCAATAGGGTATCAGTATTTAAGTATATGTTTATACTTATCATAAGTATATGTTTATACTTATCATCCAACCACTATCAAATTCACTCTTTATGGATGGCGCAGTTTATCTGGAAAGGATGTTTTTTGAATGATGACAAACCAAAATGAAATGCATAGAAATAACAAGGCTGTTTTTAAAATGTAAGGAGTAGAAAATACCGATAATTACAGGAAAATGTAAGTAAGTGGAAGTAAAAACTCATCTGAAAATAATTACTCCAGTAAACCAAAATTTCTACTTAAGTATAGTAACTAAGTATTTGTACTTTGTTACTTGACACCTCTGGTCAAATGGCAAACACGAATGACTAATGCTAATCATAGTAGCTCTTTTACTCTCGATCATATGGATTTGGCAAAGGTATAATGTACAGTTTGTCAGCGATTTCAACAACAACAAATTTCAACATTATCATATCTCTGTTCCAGATGCGCTCTAAAAAGGCATTTTGATGGCCTTTGGCCAATACTTAAATACATGCCCTGTTGTACGCTAAAAAATAAGTTATATGATTTTGACAGATTTTCTATTTTTATTTATTATATTGTGTTTAAGTTCTAGTGACATAAAAAATAGAAGTGTTGTTTCAGCACACCTTCCTGACTATCCCAAACTCAATTTACTACATTTAATACTACCTTAATTATCTGTATTGGACAAACATTTTCTCATCCATTTGAATATTCCCGCCGACTCAGAGAAGTTGGATATCACTCCAGAGAAAGTCTGCTCCACCAGACACAAATCACAAAACATTACCGAGGTGAGTGTTATAACCGTTTTCATAAGCTTAATATGTGTTTTGGTTAAGTTGTGTGTTTAAGGTTGTTTTCAAACCGGTAGTTCATTTCTCTGGTACAAATCAACTTGGAGCGTTTAACTTGGAGCGTTTCCCCCGCTATTTGGTTAGTTTTCACACAGGCACAAACATAAACGCATCAAAATGCGCCCCAACAAACAACGTGAACACATTGTCTCCTCTGATTGGTCAGAGCTGTCTGGCGTGGGAGACACAACTGTAGCAACAGAGCAAAAACTGCCACTGTTGCTGCTCGGCGTTCACCTCCTGCCTCGCAGTGCTCACCTGTCCCGAGTCAAGGCTCCATTCCTCTGTTTAACTGTCTGAAAGCCCTCATGCGAGACAATTTGTGTGGTGGATTAGTGACGCGTGACTGCAGCAACAGTAGTTTTAGCACTAACCGGCTCTCCGTTTAGCTCAAACTTGAAGTAACACCATAGTCGGATCTGATCGAGGTCGGATCATGTTCTCACCGCAAACGAACCGCACCTGAGTTTGTTTGGGACCGGACCGAGACCACGTCCTCTCCCGGGTCTCGGTACGGTTAGTTTTGATCTGCAACAGTGTTCGATTACTGTTTTCACACCGGACGAAACACACCGCACAAATTTTTTATTTTTTTTAAATCACACTTTTTAATGCAACCAGGGTTCGTTTTAACCAGACTAAATAGTGTTGGTGTGAAAACACCAAAAAAATAGTATAATAGACAGAAAAATAGTATTTTTTACATCTTGGTCAGCATTTTACTGAGCCCCTAAGGTGCCATGGTAAAATAACAAAAAAAAAAAAGTTAATGACATTGCGTTCCCTCTCAAATATTTTGCGTTCCCTCCCAAATGTTTTGCGTTCCCTCGCATATCCCATGACAAAATCCATGTTAGTCAGACAGCAGTCATGCATAAGACTAGAGGTGATCAACGACACTGCCTGCATTAGACTGCTTTAAAGTTAGTTTAATATTTGACATTTGTTTGATATTCGTTATTCTGCTGCTGCACTGTTAGGGACCGTCAAACAATTACCAGAAGAAATGTTAAGTGTTACAAACATCCGTGTGGCTAGTATTATTCATTTTAGCCATATTCAGGATTTTGTTACGTTTTTTAATTTAATATTAATAATAATGAGACATATATGTATCTCCATACATATTCATATATTATTGTCTTGTGTAATGTTTTGTTTTATGTACAAAAATAATTAAACTCTGTGAAATATTGTGAAACCAACTTCTTAAAATACAGACATATATTCCACTCATACTGCAAGGGTTATTTTGAAAATAGGTGAAGAAATTTTAATTTATAGTTTCAAGAAAATTATGTGAACCCTTAGATTAAATATGATGTAAACCCACCTTAGAAAATACAGAAATTCATTGCTTAAATACTACAAAGGCTGCCTAAAAACATTGAAATAATTTTGACCAGCTTTCTAATCTTTGATTTAATACTTTTTATAATTGTACATAAAACCAAACATTACACAAGACAACAATGTATGAATATGTATGGAGATACATACATGTCCCATTATTACTAATATTAAACAAAAATATTAAAAAATTAAAAAAAAAAAAAAACATGTAACAAAAACTGAAAATGGCTAAAATGAATAATACTAGCCACATGGATGTTTGTAACACTTAACATTTCCTCTGGTAATTGTTTGATGGTCCCTAATACTGCAGCAGCTTGTAACGAGAGCACAAAAGCAAAGCTACTGCACCCTGGCTTCTTCATAACAAGTGAATTTTAGTAAATGTTGTGGTTGTAATTTGTTGTCTTCATTTATTTCATCTTGGAACTGTCACTCTGCTGGTGAATCTGCATTTTGTTAACTTTTGAGGAAAAGTGGAATTACGAATATCAAACGAATGTCCAATATTAAACTAACTTTAACGTAATGTAATGTAGGCAGTGTTGCTGATCACCTCTGGTCTTACGCATGACTGCTGTCTGACCAAAATAATGTTTGGTAAAATGTTTGATGTATTGGGGGATTTTTGATAAATCACAATCTGAATTTCATTCCTTCCTGTAATGTTAACATTTTCTTTGCATACTTACTTGAACTAATACACTTCAACCTGTTTGCTGTACTTTGTGTAGTTTGTGACTGGATGTGTCTATATAGAAATATCTTTTGGTGATTGTGCAATAATGTGATAATTTCTTGGTTACCATTCATGTAAAAACAATAAATATGTATCATTATTATTATAAAAGACAAGTTGAGCCTTTCTTCTGCCGACACTAACACTATGATTTCTTCTACAAGGATAAGCAGGAGATGGAGTCAAACCTTACAAAGGAAGTGATAAAGTTTGCCATCATTTGCAGGTTTGCTAATATTGCAGTTGAAGGAACCAAACACCTGGAGGGAATGGATCTTGCCAGATCCTGTGCTTTGCTGATGGGGGTAATATAGGCGCTGAACCTCAGCTATCCCAAGCAGTTTGAGATATTCCAAAAGCTGTTTCTTGGCCTTGATGGACAAAAACCCAGCTCAAAAGTAATGAGACTGAAGTACAGTATTTTCTAAAAGCCTTCATTAAATTCAACATTCTCAAAGTTCTGTTTTGAGGACTGCTTGCACTTCAAACAGGAGTTCCCAAATGTGTAGTCTAGTGTTGTAGTACTCGAGATCTCGAGACCGCATTTTCAAGGTCTTGGACTCGTCTCGGACTCGAGCGCATTTTTACTCGGTCTTGTCACTATCTCCGCTTCATGTTTACTCAGCTTTGTCTCTGTCTCTGGACCATCTTTCTTGGTCTCACCTCTGCACAACATTGTTGGAGCCCTGTATGAGTGACTTTAGATACAACCAGGGGCGTCACCAGACATATTTTACTGGGGCACATGCCCCAGTATTGATCTGCAGTGCCCAGGTATAAATTTCACCAGTAAAAAAAAAATCACTTCAGAGTTTTAAGTCTACGTAGAATACACTACAGAATGTGCAAATAGCTACTTAATATAGTAATTCATTGCAATTCTATTCACCCACTAATTAATTCTAATACCCACATGGCTACTTAATATGATAATTTATTCACATGAAGAGAGAGAGAGAGAGAGAGAGAGAGAGCTACGTGACTAAAGGTAATGTAATGTTAGCCCATAACAACTTGCTGAATACTTATATAATATCATATATTATTTATATCTTGATTGAGTCAAACTTTATTACTCCTGTAGATGGATATCAGAACATGTTTTGCTCACAGCAGGGATAAAGCAGTAAGGAAAAATGAGAGAAGTGAGCCCCTGGCAAGGCTACCTCAACCTATGTCTATGACGTTAACGCTACATTAGCTAACGTTATTCCTTGTAGCAAAACAGCCAAATTAACATTAGCAGTACAGACAGTGACTTTTGTTAGAAATGGCTAAAATAATAAGGATGGGAAACCCAAAGTGGTGACGGGAATATCCAGTGAGTTGGCGTTAACGGTGGAATCGTGCTGGTTGGGACTTCTGCGTCAATGATGAATATGAGAGAGCTTATGTTGACTAGTTAGCCCAGGGATACTGCAGTGGTTCAAACTCAAATGGTGCACCTTCATGTTTGCAAAGGTGGGTACATTTTTCCTTAATCATCAAGTCATAACCGAAATTTTTAAACCATTCAAATTTATTTCACAGAAAAAAATGCATAGTAATATGGACTGTCTTGTCAGTCGTTTTGCCTTTATAATTGACTAAAAATATATTTTTGCTTTTACCAGTAGTGGTTTACAAGTCTAGAGTAAAGTTCACAAGTAGGCCAAATGCATCAGTTTATTCTGGTGATTAATCAAAGATCCAGTCAACAACATAATCTAATCTGATTGTTTAGTTTAAAGCACTATTTATGCTTTCTTAAATATAAATTCAATATTTAAATATAAAAAGTGCAGAAATCTTTTTTCGCATACATTATCTGTGCACCAGCTGTGCCTAGTACAGTCTTAAGTCTAGTAATGCCCCTGGATACAACCAATGAATTAAGAGTATTTTTAATCACCCCCCCCACACACACACACACACAAGCAGCACTATTGGCTATACTGGTCTTGACACAAGACAGGCTGCCAGTACAGGCTAGGCCGTCTTCTGCACCGACATGTCCGCCACTTCATCGGTCATAAAGTTTGGATTTAATAATCACGAGTTCCTCTGCAAACGTAGTCCTGGAGTTTGCATACTGAATTGTTTTTTTTTTGTGTGTTGTTGAAGCTATGGTAGAAAAATACTTGAATATGTAATGACTATATGGATTTGTTTCTAATTGTATGGTGCTTGAAAACACCGGGCATTGTCTTAAAAAAGTGCTTGAAAAGTGCTTAAATTTAATTTTTGTGGCGGTAACTTTTTGATTTTCTTGTTACCTGTGCACTTAAAGTCCTGTTAAAGTTAAAGTCCAACCTGCTTTTTTGAATTTCTGTGTTAATAATGCACTGTTCTAAAAATGCATAATAAATTTGTTATTTATTTGAATTTTCATTGTTGTTGATTAATTTTAGTATATTGGCTATTTAGTCCTGGCTTATTTTTTGTTTAGTACTGGTCTGGGCACAGTGTTGATGTTAGTTTATCTGTAAGGCCTCTTATTTGTTATTTTGGTCTCAACCCGGTCTCGGTGTCCATTGGTCTTGGTCTTGTCATGGTCTTGACCCCTAAATGACTCGGTCTTGGTCTTGGACTCGACTCCACAAAGTCTTGTCTCGGTCTTGGTCCCCTGTGGTCCCCATTATGGAAGGTTTTGGACTTGGACAGTGCGGTCTTGACTACAACACTATTGTGAACAGCATGAGACTTTGTCAAGCTGTAATTTATGCTCAAGGGCACAGGACATGTTATTGAGACATTGACATTGTGTGCTGGGGTTTACCCATGACTGTTAGCTTTTGTTTCAATAAATAGTTTTAAAGGAAATCACCACTTGCACTGCAAGTGAAAAATAAAAAGACAATAAAATTGTGTTTATTTAAAAAAAATGAAAATAGCCTATTTTTTTACATAAATCTTAATATCTTCACAATACATCTTGATATTGATTTGATTCTGCTAAAAAAATTGCACTAACTACATGTCCACAAACCACCAACATTTTAGAAAGCTACCTATAACCAGTAGAATGTTATAGAAGATTTATCAAAGAATGGGACAGGCGTCTCCAAATGTAAACAAGTCCAAAAATGGCACATATGTGTATTTTGGTTCAAAACTACTCCAAATTGCCCCAAATTACTCTAAATCAGGGGTTCTTAACCTGGGGGTCGCGACCCCCCAGGGGGTCACGATGTACTTCTAGGGGGGTCGCGAATGTGACACTAATTAAGACGTTTGTCAGCTAAATGTGCGATGAATCAGATTTTAGCGCTAAACTCCTTCGAACTCTTCGATCTGAATCTTGATTCTCGGCACGTCATCCAGGCTGGATTAAAATGAAGCGTTTTTTAGAAGGTCGAATTGGAAGTGGGGACGCAAAATGCCCGCTTCCAGGAACATCAGAACAGAAATAAACAAAGAAAGTCAGAAAATATGATAAAGTATTTGGAATATGGATTTACACAGACAAGTGAAGGAGACAATGCACGGCCGCAATGTGTGGTCTGTGGCGAAGTGCTAGCCAAGGAAAGTCTCAGGCCCTCCAGGTTGCTACGACATTTGCAAACGAAGCACTCGACTTTGCAATCAAAACCTGTGGAGTTTTTTTAACGTAAACTGCAGGAGCTAAGAGGCCAGCAACATGTGCTCCAAAAAGCCACCACTGTTAATGAAAAGGCTCTGAAGGCTTCGTTCGTAATATCACACTGAATTGCAAAGACTGGGAAGCCCCACACACTAGGTGAGACTTTTTTCTTACCGTGTGCTAAAGAAACGGTTTCAATAATGTGTGGGAAAAGTGCTGCAGACCAGCTAGCATTAATACCAGTATCAAATGATACAGTGGCTAACCGCATTAGCCGTTTGGCAAAAGACGTAGAGGAGCAGGTTATCAACACGATAAAATCAAGCGTTTACTTTGCTTTGCAACTTGATGAAACTACAGATCTGTCTGGAGAGGCACAATTGCTTGTTTATGCAAGATTTGTCGAAGAAAAAGAAATTGGTGAGGATTTTCTGTTTTGTCGTCCCCTACCTGGGCGAGCCACTGGCGAACAGATTTTTGTTTTGCTGGAAACTTATGTACGTGACCATGACATTGACTGGAACAAGTGTGTGGGAATATGCTCAGATGGCGCACAAGCGATGACTGGCAAACACAGTGGGCTAGTTGCAAAAGTCCAGGCTGTTGCCCCGCTTGCTTTGTGGACACACTGTATGATTCACAGACAAGCTCTTGCAGCTAAAAGAATGCCTACTGATCTCAAACTGGTAATGAATGAAGATGTTCGTGCTGTTAATGCCATCAAGGCAAGTGCAACAAGTGGACGACTCTTCAAAATTCTCTGTCAAGAAATGGGAGCTGAGCACCACCAGTTGTTGTACCATAGCGAAGTGCGATGGCTGTCCAGGGGTAACGTTCTGAGTCGTCTTTACGATCTCCGTGATGAGGTGAGGGCATTTCTATCGGAGAAAAGCTCCCCGCTAGTTGCTAAGTTTTCTGAAGAAAAATGGCTTGCACAGCTAGCTTATCTGGCTGACATTTTCAAACGTCTCAATGAGTTAAATGGAGGACTGCAGGGAAAAAACACATCAATTTTCTCCCTTTCCGATAAACTCGAGGCTTGGATCAGAAAACTGTGCTTGTGGAAATCTCGTCTGGAAAACGAAAACTTTGAGGCATTTCCTGCACTGGAGGAGTTTTTGAACAACAGTGCAGTTTCTAAGGCTGAGCTGTGTGTGCTTATTCAGGATCATCTTGATGGAATGACGACACAGTTTCGAGAGGATTTTCCTGAAGATAGTACAGCGTCTGCAAGGGATGATTGGATACGCAATCCTTTCTCTGTAAAGCAAACAGGATTGTCTCTTGAAATGGAAGAGTCGCTGATTGATCTGGCCACTGACGCAACACTGAAAAAGAGGTTCACAGAACGCTCCCTTCCTGAATTCTGGATTTCACTGCTCACAGAGTACCCAGCACTGACTTCAATGGCGTTGAAAAAGCTGATCCCTTTTGGATCAACATTTCTCTGTGAATCTGGATTTTCTGCGCTTACATATCTAAAGAGCAAATACAGAGCCCGTCTCAACGTTGAAGATGATTTGCGACTGTTCCTGAGCCCTACTAAGCCACGTATGGAACATCTTTGTGCTTCAATGCAGGCCCAACCATCACATTAAGTAAGCAAACGAGTTTTACGAGTTATTGATACCGTTTTCCACCGGGGGTAGGGGGGTCGCGAAATTTACTGGAGCCTAAAAGGGGGGTCACACAGTGAAAAAGGTTAAGAACCTCTGCTCTAAATCACTCTAGATTACCTAAAATTATCAAATAAGTATATTTTTAAAAGTATTTATTTTTAAATTTTTATTAATAATAATATAAATTTATTATTAATAATATAATAATAATCTGTAGTTATATTAACTACAAAAACATCAAAATCAACATAAAATCTTCTCTAATACGTCTCTGTGATAGAGCTGTAAGATTCTGAGTTCAACAGAGAGACAGACTGCAGAGGTGCAGACAACCCCCCCCCCCCACAACATGCATAACCGGTTTTTCATCCCCTCGCCCTCAGCTGAATATCAGGTTTCGTGAAAATGGCCGCCTTCATGTCTAAACATGAGGGCAGCTAATTACTATTCAACACTTAGTTACTTTTAGCTGTGTTATTTGCATAATAATGTATGCGCACATGGATTTACATAGCATTCAAACGCGCCAAAGATGGAGGAGTTCTGTTTTTGTCCGGGAATATCTAAGGCTCTGGTTGGCTCAGCCAGTCGAATGACGTCTCTTTTGAATGGGAAAATGGTTAACTATTGGCTGGTAAAGGTGTCAGTCATGACACATGAGCCCATCAGAAGATATACGAGTTGGAAATAGTTTAGTTTGACGCCCGTTGTGGACACGCGCTCCACACAGGCTCATGGATTCTATCGATTAGGAGTGTTCAGTTTAAAAACTCTCTGCTGTGTTTTGAAGAGGACATCTTTGGGAACATGCTAGATGGTGTGAAGAGTTGACATTTGCAAAGTTTATGGATTATTTCCGACGGGAAAAGGTCATGAAGTATCCAAGCCAGCGCCCCCTGGATTGTCTACTTTTGAGGTTAGTCGCTGGTTAACTCTTCTAAAACGCTGGTTTATATGGTTTAAAGGGTAGAGTATTGTTGTGGCAGTTGTTTCTGATGATATAAAGCTGTTAAACTTGTACAAAGAGATCAGGTGTGTTCAGAGCTGGCTGCTAATGTTCGTATGGGTGTTGTCCTGGAGCTGGAATGCGCTGACGCGGACTCCACACAAAATCAATGATTATATCGGTTATAAGTGTGCATTTTAAAAACTCTCTGCTGTATTTTGAAGAGAACATCTTTGGGAACATGTTAGATGTTGTGAAGAGTTGATGTTTGTAAACTTTGTGGTTTATTGTCCACGGAAAAGTTCATGTTCTGTCCAAAAATACAAAATCTCTGTTGTGTTTGTGTGAGGCTAGCACGCTGTTTAACTCTTCTAAAATGCTGTTTATGGTGTTTAGAGGCTATTGTGTGGTTGTGGCACTTGTTATTTATCATCTAAAGCTGTGAAAGTTTTAAAAAGTGATTTGGTATTGCTAGAGTTCGGATAAAAGTTTTCTTTGCGCCTCTCAGCCTTAGGGGAGCCAGGGTGAGTCATCCGCCCCTCCCCCACCCGCTGAGCGGTCACGCACACAAACACATATGCACACACATAGTGGACGGTCTCCTCTCTGAAACCAAAGTGAAATGATTTTGCTTAAAGTATTTGTTTATTTGTTATTATTTAAATTGTCCGAAGACGCCATTTTGGTCACGCCGGCGTGACTCGGTACATTTGTACACACAGAGTATGAGCCCTGCAGAGTATCTATTGGCAGCCTAATCTCAGTTGTTTATGGAGAAATGTACATAATTCCACACAGCCTGAATGTAACTCTAAAAGTCAAACAAAAGAGTGATTAGGTAGGCAAGGATGAGCTGGACGTCAAGAGGACTGGGACAATTCCCACTGGGCTGTTATGGCTGTGGGCTCTAGCACCTC
>BRDA01007710.1:36073-42043 GCA_036984385.1 Crenuchus spilurus | reverse complement strand
AATATCTCCTATTCTAGTGATTAATAGTGTTTATTGAGGTTGTTTATGGACAAAAAAAAGCCTAGCTCTGCTGGCCATTGAGAGGACACTAGTCAGGTCCCTGGAAAAAATGCCTTGTTGGTAAGACAGGATCACAGATCATTTTCTTGAAAAGGAATGGAGGGTAGAATTTATGTATAAATAAACCAACACATTTTATGATGTAGCCCGAAATTGAGCTTCCCTTCCTTGAAAGACCAGCATCCGCCACTGATCACAGGATACAATGGGGAACAGGTGGAACCTGAACCAATAATGAGCATGACCAGACTAACAGTAAACGTTGACCAAATAACGATACAAAATAACAAGGAAGTGAGACAAGCAGGAAACAAGGACCATAAAAGGAAACTGCATATATGAACATGACCACAAGGGGGCAAAGCATGACAGAAAGCTGCAACACTGGTTGTAAAGTAGTGGATACTCTTAAGAAAATGGGCTCTTCAGTGATTCTTTAGTAAAGCAATGATAATAGAACCATGAAAATGATTATTTGCCCCTCACAATTTTTTATTTTAATTTGTGCCTATTATTATTATTATTATTATTATTATTATTATTATTATTATTATTATTATTATTATTACAATTCCAAATCAGACAAGTTGGGACAGTATTGATGCAAATAAAAACACAGTGTTTCTTCCATTTATTTTGACTTTTGGACAAAATGAACACAAGGTATTTCATGTTTTGTCTGATCAGTCTCATTTCATTTATTAATATATGGTGGTGCTTAAAAGTTTGTGAAATCTTTAGAATGTTCTATATCTCTACATAAATATGACATAAAACAGCATTAGATTTTCCTAAAAGTCCTAAAAGTAGACAAAGAGAACCCAGTTAAACAAATCAGACATAAATAGTATACTTGGTCGTTTATTTATTGAGGAAAATGATCCAATATGACATTTGTATGAGTAGCAAAACTATGTTAACCTTTTCCTTCAGTGTCTGATGTGCCCCCCCCCCTTGTAGCAATAACACATCTAAACAAACTGTTCTTTAACCATTCTTTGTTAGAATGACTTGTGTGCTGAGGGTCATTGTCTTGCTGCATGACCCACCTTCCCTTGAGATTCAGTTCATGGACAGATGTCCTGACACTTTCCTTTAGAATTCTCTGATATAATTCACAATTCATTGTTCCATCAATGATGACAAGCTGTACTGGCTCAGATGCAGCAAAACAGGCCCAAACCATGATACTACCACCACGTTTCACAGATGGGATAAGGTTCTTATGCTGGAATGCAGTTTTCCTTTCTACAAACATAACACTTTTCATTTAAACCAAAAAGTTCCATTTTGGTTTCATCTGTCCACAAAACGTTTTTTTTTTTTGTCCTTCCTGTATTCTTCTGGTTTGTCCACATGATCTTTAGCAAACTGCAGATGAGCAGCAATGTCCTTTTTGGAGAACAGTGGCTTTCTCTTTACAACCCTGCCATGCACACCATTGTTGTTCAGTGTTCTCCTGATGGTGGACTCATGAACATTAACATTATCCAATGTGAGAGAGGCCTTTGGTTGCTTAGAAGTTACCCTGAGGTCCTTTGTGACCTCGCCGACTATTACACACCTTGCTCTTGGAATGATCTTTGTTGGTCGATCCGATCACTCCTGAGGCTGTAGTGACTCTAATTTCACTTTCAAATTAACTGCTAATCCTAGAGGTTCACATACTTTTGTCACTCACAAATATGTCATATTGGATCACTTTCATCAATAAATAAATGAGCAGGTATAATATTTGTGTCTCATTTGTTTAACTGGGTTCTCTTTATCTACTTTTAGGACTTGTGTGAACATCTGATGATGTTTTAGGTCATATTTATGCAGAAATATAGAAAATCCTAAAGGGTTCACAAACTTTCAGGTACCAGTGTACTTCCATTCCTGCATTTCAGACCTGCAACACACGCCAGAAAAAGTTGTAATGATAAAGTATTTACCACTTTGTAATTTTGTCATTCCTTCTCTCAACACATAAAATATGTTATATCACTGAGGACACCAAGTGATGAAGTGTTTCAGGTGTTATTTTGTCTCATTCATCCTGTGAACACATCTTAAGATGTACAACAGTATGGGGTTATCATCACATTTCTCATTTCTAAATTCCCCAACATTCTCAACTGTGGATTTAATCAAAATATAGATGTATGATACTCTTACTGTTTTGCCACTGTTATTGTTGAGTTTGTGCTGAACAACAGCCTGTATAACACTTTGGAAAAACATAATTTTAGATGGGTGTACTTTGTAAAAAAGTCAAGGCATGTCAGACTACATCAGAGTGTCTGAAATACCCTGAGACTCCAGGGGGCACATAATAGAAACCTGAAAGAGATGTTCCCCAGTTTTGTATATATGTAGGACTCAGTGAGAAAACAGAGACCCAGCATAGGGTCCAGTTAATATAGGACCCTGGTAGCATACTATTTTCGGACCCTGAGAAAATAGGACATGGGTAACATAGACCCCTGTTAACATAAGACCTTGGTAATAAAGAACCCTGTGGACACAGACCCTTTGGAAACATAGGTCACAAAACATAGAATCCTAGGAACCTAGAACTTTGGAAACACTGAACCCTGGAAATATAAGATTCTGTTTATATAGAAGCTTGAGAACATAGAACCCTAGGAACCTAGAACTTTGGAAACATTGAACCCTGGAAATATAAGATTATGTTTATATAGAACCTTGAGAACATAGAACCCTGAGAACACATTGGGAACCCAGGAGGTCAGTTGTATGATTGCTGCTACTTTTTCTTCAGCTCACTGTAGCTGTGGTTTACTGGAGCTCGGTTGAAGATTTGGTTCTTTGTGTTTATGTGTAAAAAATATACACTACCAGTCAAATGTTTTAGAACACCCCAATTTTTCTTTTTTTATGTAAATTGATTGAGTTTAATGTCTCACTGCACACTGAAATGACAGTATAGGAGTTAAATAAGAACTCATGAAATCAATTTATAGACCAAAATGTATCTAAACTTTGGACTCATCTCAGTAGCACCTTTGTCAGATATAACAGCTGAACACACTCGTGACATTCTTTCTACAACAGACATCAAATATTCTTCAGACAGTTCTTCACAAATCTGCTGAAGAACGTCACATAAGTGTTGGCACTTGTAGGTTTGCTTTGCTTTTCACTTCATCACAAATCAGCTGGATGGGATGGAGACTGTGCTGCCACTCCATGTTTTCAAGCTGACCATGTTATTGTTTTTCTTGAGGTAGTTCTGGCAGATCTTGGACTTGTGTTTTGGGTCACACACACACACACACACACACACACACACAAGGCCTGTTAATTATATATGCATGCAGATTTAATTGGTCAGATTAATTAAATATGTGTTGCTGAAAATAAAAATCTATAAACAAAAAGGAAAGGTGAAATACTAGTGCATCTCCACAAATTAGAATATTGTGAAATCATCAGAAAGCTAGCACTTTTATATGTATTAAAAATAAAATGACATATTTCAAGTGTTTTTCTTTTAATGTTTGATGTTGATTCTCAAAATGAAATATTCTAATTATCTGATAGTCTGGATTTCTGATGTAGTTATAAGACAAACCTATCCACATTAAAGTAAAACAAATGTGTTCATGACTTGAAATATGACACTCTTTTGTAATGAATATAAAATATATGGTAGTTTAATGTTTTGAATTAAATCATGAAAAAAATCAGTTTTCCAGCACATTCTGATAATGTTGATGTGATATTATAGGGTTTAAAATGCAGGCTGAATAAGCAGGGCTAGGGCACCCTCTAGTGGTTACAGTGAGTACAGATCTGAAGACAATAAGCCAAG
Organism: Crenuchus spilurus; assembly: GCA_036984385.1. Classification (NCBI taxonomy): domain Eukaryota; kingdom Metazoa; phylum Chordata; class Actinopteri; order Characiformes; family Crenuchidae; genus Crenuchus; species Crenuchus spilurus. Next base: position 38,163 of record BRDA01007710.1, on the reverse strand, counting down.
TAAAGTCAAATGTATTTATATAACACTTTTCACAGATATGAATCACAAAGTACTTTCCAATGACAAACAGCATTGCTTCACTAAAGAGAGCAACCTGATATATGTAAGTGAAGTAGCTCTGTTATATATTTGGTGTCATGCAATGCTCTGTAAGTAAAAGATAAACTTTTAAACTGAATCCTACTTCACAGGAAGCCAGTGTAAAGATCTTAACATAGGGGTTATTTGACCTATTACATAATCTAGCAGCAGAATTCTAAATGATCATGAGCAGATATACTGAGAGCAGAAATCAGGGAATTACAATAGTCAAAACAACATCAAATAAATGTCTGAATAATCATCTCCAATCAGCATTACAAACTATAGATCTCAATACACTGATATTTCTGAAATTAAACAAACAAGATCTAGCCAGCTGTTAAGTATGTGTGTCAGACAACAATGACCAATTAAAAACAGCACCCAGACATCTTAAATCTGCATGGACAGCAGAAGAGAGAGACCAAAGAGAATCAAAGAAATAAACTTATCGGGGTAATAATCATAACCTCTGTCTTTTCTGCATTGAGCTGCAGAAAAGTATTTGGTGTCCAGTCCCTAATAGCATACTTACACTGTGCAACACATTAAATGAAAAATATAGTTGAATATCATTAGCAAATAAACGATAGGCAATACTAAAATGGTTAATAACCTCTCCCAGAGACAACATATACAAAGAAAATAATAGTGGCCCCAGAACTGAACCTTGCAGAACAGCTCTAAATATTATCTGAACCGCTTTCATGCTGAGTCAGTGATCCTGATGTTAGAGAACATGGAAAGGAGGATCTCATGGTTGACTGTGTCAAAGGCTGCAGAAAGGTCAAGAAGTATGAGATCTGACGACAGTCCAGCAGATCTAGCTGTCTTTAGTTTTTCAGTCACAGCTGTCAGGACTGTTGCAGTGGAGTGTGCAGGTTTGAATGTAGACTGGTAGGGGTCCTGGAGCTGGTTCTGGGAGAGAAAGACAGACAGCTGGTTATAGATGGCACATTCAAGAATTTTTGAGAGAAAAGACAAGAGTGATACCGATCTGTAGTTGCTGACATCAGAGCTATTCAGTGTAGGCTTCTTTAAGATGGGAACCACACACAGTAAATCCACCAGTGTTAAATCAACACTATTAGAGTTAAATTAACAATGAGAGTGTCAAAATGTAACACTCTCAGTGTTAATTTAACTCTAAGAGTGTTGATTTAACACTGGCGGATTTACTGTGCACTAGTAGTCTTGAATGCAGATGGAGCATAACCTGATGACAGAGAGCAGTTTATGATAGAAGAGATGAAAGGTAGTAGGTCAGGAGATATGGACAAAAAATGTGTGGATGTTATGGGATCCAGTGGGCAAGTTGTTGGGTTGCTGGATTTTAACAGCTGTAGTACATCATCTGTGGATAGAGAAGAGAAAGAGTTGAACAAGTTATGAGCATGATGGGAAGAATTTATGGAGATAGTGGAAGCGGTGGAGAAGGACTGGCGAATCTTGTCAACCTTCTCCTCAAAGAAGGTGACAAAATCTTTGCAAGTAAAGGAACAGAAAATGCTGAAAAGCTTGAAGCTTGAAAAGGTTCTGATGCCGATGCTTCCAGGTTGGATGTTTTTGCACCAGTGACATCAAGTGAGAGCTTGGAGAGAAGGGAATGATAGTATTGGAGATGTGAGTCAAGCTGGGATTTCCTCCATCTTCTCTGGGCTTTCCTTAATTCTCTCCGGTTGTTGCCCAGGATATCCAACATCCGTCCAATGGGAGGTTGAAGTCACTGAGGAGGATGAGTGGGGATCCATCAATGGGGAAGAGACTCAGAAGAGTGTCTAACTCATCTGTGAAGTTGCCTAAAGTATAAGGAGGATGATAGATGACAATGATGTTACGTTATACAGGAGAAGATAGAGCAACAGCATGGAACTCAACCTTAGTGGATACACACTAATTTATCTAGAATTGCAAGCTGTTAGCCACACCCCTGCAATTCACACCTCAGTTGACCTGAAAGCAAACCTCAAGCTGCTAAGAAACACAGTTCTAGCCTTCTAAAACAAGAC
>BRDA01007710.1:28573-31073 GCA_036984385.1 Crenuchus spilurus | reverse complement strand
TGGTTCCCTCAATGATTGTGTAATTTGAGACTCAACTTACAGGCAATTTGAGGCTTAGTAGTCAATACATAACTGAGTTTGATGGCTAATAGTGGACTGAAATGGTGGTGAATTAGAAACTGAGTTGATGGCTATAAGTGGCAGAGTTGATAGCCAGTTTGAGTCTGAATTGTCAGTCATCTGTAGTTTAAGATGAATCATTAAGAGCCTGAGGTGGTGGCTAATAGGTGGCTCAGTTGATGGTAAGTACATCACTGAATTCATAGGATGCTCTACTGTTGGCCAAGAGGAGGCTGAATTGACAACCAATAGGAGGCTGAAATGGCCAATTTGAAGCTGAGTTGATGGCTAGTAGGTGGCTGAGTTGATAGCCAGTTTGAATCTATTGAGTCTGAATTGGCAGTGAATTGGAAAGCCATTAAGAGCCTGATGTGATGGTCAATATGTGGCTGAACTGATGGCCAGTAGGAAGGTGAACTGTTGGCCAAAAGGAGGCTGAATTTACTGTCAATAGGAGGTTGATATGATGGCCAATACATGGCTGAACTGATAATCAATGTGGAGGCTGAACCAACAGCTAAAAATGGCTCAGTTGATTGACAATTGGAGTCTCACTTAATGGCACATAGGTGATTAAACTGCTGGCCAGTTGGCGAGTGAGTTCATGGGCACTACATGGTTGAACTGATTACCAATAGGCTGAATTAATGACTCTCCTAAGAGAAGAAAATCAAAACAAGTTATAAATGCAATATATTGTGATGCATTTCCATTTGCAGCAGGACCAACAGGAAATTGACTTTTTTGTGAAAAGTTTTTATAATAATAATATATAAAATAAATTATTATTTTAAGTAAATACTGTATATTGCAACATGTTCACTGTAAGACCGTCTGGATGGGCCAGTGCTGAGCTGATGACAGCAGGCTGAGTTGATGGTAAATAGGAGGCTGAGTTGACAGCCAATAGGAAGCTGAGTTGTGGTGTGAGGGTGAGCTGGGGGAGGGGCTTGAGCAGCTTAGCCCCCTGGAGCAAGAGGAGAGAAGACAAAGAGTCTGCCGCCGTGGCAACAGCAGCATCAGCAGCACCATTCTGCATCTGTTGCCTGGATCCGAGTCAGCCCACCTGGAGAGGACCAGCACACATTGTGTGGCCTTCATCACACTCTTCTTTATCATCCTCATCCTCTGAGCACGCACACTGTCTGTAGCAGCCATGCCTGAGTGCTGGGACGGGGTGAGTGATGCTGTGTGGGAGGGGGGTGGGGTGGGGGATGTTCTTGGTGTGAATAATTTAATATCAGAGTAAAATTCAGTTAATGGAGGTTTTGTTTTGGAATACATTTCTCTTGAAATGCTTCATATGTGATCCACAAATGATCAAGGACAATTTGAGCCAGTAATTGGTTTGCTGTTTACAGTGTGCAGCTGCATGATTAGCTGACTGTAAATCTGAAGACGAGGAGTTATTTTGAATTTAAATGGATTTATTTTATGAAAATGAAAAATTAAGATGCGTCATGAAACACAGTGGGGTGTGTGATATGATTGTGAATTCTGATTTGAGTGTTACAGACAAATATCACACACACACACACACACACACACAGTTTGGTGCAGAGTCATTGGTATGCATTCCCACAGGTCATGCACACACACACACACACACACACACACACACACACACACACACACACACACACACACACACACACACACACACACACACACACACACACACCAGCACTTGCTAATGGTCTCTTAAACAATCAATCATTTAGCACTCATAGACAGCAGTGTGTGGAGCTTGTGGTGATTATGTTTATCAGATGCTGTTTAACTCAAACACTGTATACGTGTGTATGTGGGTCCTTATAAGGCTGTGAATATGAATGTAATCTGTAGACATCGGGACATCCTGCTGGTCCTAACAATGAAATGTTTTGTTTTTAACCACAACATCAACTTTTCGTTGGACAAACAAAAAGACTTTTGCTTACTGAGGTTAAGATTATGGTCAGGATTCAGGTTTAGGTTTAATATTACTGAGCTATAGTGGTATGCACTCTGAAATGTCCCCACAAATGTAGAAGTACCAAAACTGTGTGTGTGTGTGTGTGTGTGTGTGTGTGTGTGTATCTGAGTATACTGTATGTGTGTGTTTGAGATCTACGCTCTGGGACACATCTGTGACCTTGAGCTGGAAGAATTATTAGCTAGTGTGTGTTTGTGAATGAGTGTTTGTATATGGCAGTGTGTGTGTGTATAAGTGTGTCTGTATATAAGAGTTTGTGTGTCTTCATACATATATATATATATTTATCTTCATACTTTCTATTTAATCTCATCCTGTAGACAGAAATCATTTGTTTTTTTCAACATGACCCAGAAATAATCTCACTGTTTCTCTCTCTCTCTCTCTCTCTCTCTCACACACACACACACACACACACACACACACACACACACACACACATGCACGTATGCATGCACGCAGGCA
>BRDA01007710.1:0-21778 GCA_036984385.1 Crenuchus spilurus | reverse complement strand
GTCTTAGTGTATTAGCCACAGTAACCTTGGAAACAGTGGTGCCAGCTCTCTTCAGGGCATTGACCAGCTCCTCCTGTGTAGTTCTGGGCTGATTCTTCACCTTTCTTAGGATCACTGATACACCACGAGGTGAGATCTTGCATGGAGCCCCAGTCAGAGGGAGATTGAGAGTCATGTTTAGCTTCTTCCATTTTCTAATAATTGCTCCAACAGTTGATCTTTTTTCATCAAGCTGCTAGGCAATTGCCTTTTTCAGCCTTGAGAAGGTTTACAATCTTGTCTCTGCTGACTTTGGACAGCTCTTTGGTCTTAGCCATGTTAGTAGTTGGGAGTCTTACTGATTGTGTGGGGTGGGCGGGTGTCTTTATGCAGCTATCGACCTCAAGTAGGTGCTTCTAATTTAGAATAATAAGTGGAGTGGAGGTGGACTTTTTAGAGGCGGACTAACAGGTCTTTGAGGGTCAGAATGTTTGCTGATTGACAGATGTTCAAATACTTATTTGCAGCAGTAACACACAAATAAATAATTAAAAAATCATACATTGTGATTTCCGGATATTTTCTTTTAGATTATGTCTCTCACCGTGGACATGCACCTAATATGAAAATTTCAGACCCCTGAAATATGAGATAGAGAAAGAAAGGGAAGAATACATAGAGATGGAAAGAGAGAGAAAGAAAAAAGAAAATGAGAGTTAGAGAGAAAGAAAAGAGAAGAACACAGAGAAGAAAATAAAAAGTAGAAATGAGAAGAAGCAGAAGACAGAGACAAAAAGGAGACATAGAGAATGACAGAGAAAAAGAAGAGATAGAGAAGGAAAGAGGAGAAAATGAGAGATGGAGAGAGGAAGGAGAAGAAAAAGAAAGATAGACAGGTAGAGAGAAGGAAAGAGAAGAAAAGACCAGAAGGAGAGTTGTTGCCCTACATAGAAAGTGCAGAGTGATGGAGGGAGGATGGAAGTGGGTCAGTTTGCCAGAGGGATGTGATGTGGGCATATGATTCAGACTCTTTAATGCAGAGCCTTTTGGACGTATGGTGTGAGTGTGTGTGTATGTGTGTGTGTGTGTGTGTGTTGGCTCATTAAGAGCAGAGAGATGGTCCCTGACCCAATGGTTTGTTGATGTGATTTGATGTGATGTGATGGTGCTGTACGTAATGAGCTGTTAGTGCCGCTTCAGTTGCTCGGATTCTGGAGCAGAACTTAAACAGGCCATCAGCTCCAGAGGGACCAGCTTCAACTTTTAACTCTCTCTCTCTCTCTCCTCTCTTTCTCTCTCAGATAAACTGTGCTTCAACACTTTTTTCCATAATGAGGACATGCAGGAGATCACTAAGCACTTTGTAGTTTGCCATGTTGATGCACCAGGCCAACAAATTGGTGCTGCACAGATGCCAGCAGGGTATGGACACACACACACATACACACATACACACACACACACACACACACACAATGGCACTCTCATACTAAATTGTACTATTTTCCACATACTAATTCTGCATTCCTTCACCTCTCTGAAGGTACCAGTACCCAACCATGGACCAGCTGGCTGGAATGCTACCCAGTGTGGTTCAGCATTTTGGGTGAGTAATGCTATGCTACTAAGTTTCAGTGTGAGGGGCTGTGGTTAGAGTGGTCTCTGTTGGTTAATCCATAGTAGTATTTATTGAGGAGTATAGTTAGATTACAAAGGGTGAGTATGGTTAGTTTAGTATAGTATAGTGTAGTGGGTGTGGTTAGATATTTATGGTTAGGATGCTTTAGAGTGGGTGAGTATGGTAGTTTAGAGTGGGTGAGTATGGTAGTTTAGAGTGGGTGAGTATATGTAGTTTAGAGTGTGTGAGTATGGATAATTTAGAGTGGTTAAGTATGGGTAGTAGACTGGTTGAGTATGGGTAGTTTAGAGTGGATAAGTATGGATAGTTTAGAGTGGTTCAGTATGGATAGTTTAGAGTGGTTAAGTATGGGTAGTTTAGAGTGGTTGACTATGGGTAGTTTAGAGTGGTTAAGTATGGGTAGTAGATGTGGTACTATGGGTAGTTTAGAGTGGTTAAGTATGGGTAGTAGAGTGGTTAAGTATGGGTAATAGAGTGGTTGCGTATGGGTAGTTTAGAGTGGTTTAGTATGGGTAATTTAGAGTGGTTAATCATGGATAGTTTTGAGTGGTTATGCATGGGTAGTTTAGAGTGGTTAAGTATGGGTAGTAGTGTGGGTAGAGTGTTTAAGTATGGATAGTTTAGAATGGGTTCGACAACACTACTCTATTTAATTGAATGCCATTATTTTTTTCATTATTAGATTTAAGAGCATTGTGGGAATTGGAGTTGGGGCTGGTGCCTACATCCTCGCCAAGTTTGCAGTAAGTGTCTCTGTGTTTAATAACACAGTGTTTGCATAAGATGTTATTAGTATACTGCATCTGTGATGGTTAAACCTCTCTGTCACTGTCTCAGTTGATTTTCCCTGACCTGGTGGAGGGGCTGGTTCTTCTCAACATTGACCCAAACGGGAAGGGCTGGATTGACTGGGCTGCTACCAAACTGTCAGGACTGACCAGCACCCTGCCAGACATGGTCTTACCACACCTCTTCAGCCAGGTGAGCAAGTAAAAACAACCAATCTACTCTCACTGAGCACTATTTGGAACATGTGCAAATATTAATTAATGCACTTATATAATCAGCCAAATAATTAATGCACTTATCTAATCATGTAGCAGCAGTGAAATATTTAAAACACTGCAGATGTGGGGCGGCAGTTTCAGGTAATATATAATAAAGAAACAACCAGTGAGCAGCAGTTCTGTAGACAGCAAAACCTCAGTGATGATTTTGAGCTGACAGAAAGGCTGCTGTCATGAAACCAGGGGACCCTGAAGATGAGAACAAGAACGAAAAGTTGATTTATCAGCACAAACTAAAAGCATGAATCCTACAACAGGCAAAATACCAAAGAGGACAACAAGGTACAAGCAATATCCAGAAAACAAGGTACAAGGCAATCCAGACCAACAACAAATACACAAAAGACCATGAGTACAATACTCAGTAAATAATTAAGATGACATTGTTGCTTATATAACTAGACTGACTAATGGGATGAAACCTTATTCAGCTGGGCTTTGGATCACATGACAGAAGGCCAAAGAGTCACATGATACACAATACTCCTAGAAGGAATTCTGGGAGTTGAAGTTTACACGGATCACATGCAATAGAAATCAATTATGGGAGTTGGAGTCTACATGGAGCACCAAACTAAAGGACCACTAAACCAGAGGAATGGCCCCAAATGGCTATGCACCATGTTATACAAGTCAACTCAGACTAGTTTTTTAAACATTATGTTGAATTGAAAGTTCTTCAACAGTTTTCATTATTATTATTAATAATAATAATAATAATAATAATAATAATAATAATAATAAACAATAATATAACATAAGTAATGGCTACTTTTGCACCTGGCAAAAAGATTATGCTCATACAACAAGCATGTTCAGCAGAGGTCCAGAGGATTAGCACGCCTGATTTAACTAATGAAGGACTCTATGATAATTAGTGGATGAATTTGAAGCTGAAGCAGATAAATCACTGAACAGGACGAGAACTGTGCATGACACACAATTCAAACATCTTTAATGGAAAATGTTCTTTATTGCATCTCTAATTGCAGGAGGAGCTGGTGAGCAACACTGAGCTGGTGCAGAGCTACCGTCAGCAGATCAACAACACCATCAACCAATTCAACCTTCAGCTTTTCTGGAACATGTACAACAGGTAAGTCTAACAGCAAAGTTTTTCAGCTAAACACACAGATCAGTGTACTTCATTAGTGTGGAAACACTCCATAAGATAAAAATAACTAAACTGTAAGCCTATTTAAACATGCTGATGCAGTCTCATAATACAGAAAGTGCAGTTTACAACTGCCAGTGGTGGCTGGTCAATAGAGGTTCCGCACTCCATGTTGGAAATTGTTTTTCATTTTCATTTTATTTTGTTTACACTTTTAAATAAAGATGTTTAAAATAATCAGTGTCTATGTATTTTAAGTCTGTATGTGCTAAACATGAACAATAATATGTAATATATCAAACAAATTAGGGGGAAATGAGCTTCCTGGTTCACTCGCTCTCTCTCTTTTGAGGTGACAGAAATATCACCCAGTCAGAGAAGCAGCAGCCAATCACTGACCTGCTGACACAATATACCCATAGCAAAAGAAATTTAGCCAATCAGAGTCTTCCAATCTGTTGCCTGCAGGGCTTCATTTATCACCACAGCAGTCAGTCAGTGGTTTTAGGAACATCTGACATTATTAACATGTAATACAGACTCTACAAATATCTAATATTTAGTCTTAATAGTGTTTTTACTTATTTTATTGTATGTGTTTCTGAACCAGACTTTGTTGGTAATCTAATGATACATACTGTACTTTATATCTTTACACATTTACATACAACTATTGAGTTTACATTAACTATTAGTCTGCTGATTTTTTAATGCCAATTTTTCACAGAACACTGCTATCCTGCAGTTCATGTTTTATATTTTATATTTGTACAGTGTTACTGATGGTAGATGTCTGTATGTGCTTTTCAGCCGTAGAGATTTGGAGATGAATCGCAGTGGGACAGTGCTCAATGCCAAGACTCTCAGGTGTGTGTGTGTGTGTGTGTCTGAGTAAAAGTACAAATCTTTCAAAATAGTGCTTATCTACAGTCATAAAATGCATTTACTCTTAGTATTAGTAATTATGCTATTAGCAATTTTTACTGTACTGCATTCGGTTGGTATTTGGCAACAATGTTGTCTTAGTTTTTTTTCATGCACATATGCTTCAGAAAAAAACATGTCAACACAGTCTGTGGGTGGTTATGATTTATTTCTCATAAATAAACCAGTTTAGACTTTAGTGCAATGGCTTACTGTCATTGGCTCATATTTATGAAACATCTTAGTGTTGTAGGATCTGTAACATCTTGGGATGTAGGATCAAGTCTCATGTAGTTATGTGTAGTCAGGGTTACATAAAAGAAATAAACTGTCTCAGATCAATATTCTTATCACATGAAGGTTAAATAGAGCCCAGATTACAGTTCCGCTGTCACAGTCTGTTGCCATATGGTGACGCCAAAAATAGCCTATGTAAAATATTTCTTCAGGTATTTTCAACAGTGTATGCAGTAAAGGGTTAATATGCTGTATCCTGTGCCCTGTAGATGCCCGGTGATGCTGGTTGTTGGTGATAATGCCCCAGCTGAGGAGGGTGTGGTAAGTCTTTCGGTTTTGTCCCACACCATCATTTCTTTCTACTGAAGCATCTCCATCCTCACTTTTAACTACATCATCATTGTTCTACAGTATGAAAGTGATTTGAACAGTTACCATGGCTGCAGATAAATACATTACATTGTTCTCAATGTTCTCATCCTATATATATACAAGAAAACAGTAAGAGTATCTATTTTTAGGACTTTATATGCAGTAATAGTCTAAGCAATGTATCAACAAAACTGAATGTAAAGGCAGTAGACAGTAACTGGGACAGTATACCTCTCATCACTTTGGTGGACCTTTGACTGGTCCTTCTTCAGTACTGTAACAGTATCTGATTGTGACACTCACTCTGTCCTGACAGACTTTTACATTAAAACACTTCAGTTACAGACACTAATCTGCCCCTTTCTGCTGGAAAAGTCCACGCAGAACTTTAAAGATACACAACTGGACCTTCAAAACCTGGAGCTTTACGGCATTTGCATTGTATAGAATCTTTACAGTGCTGTGTATGTAAAGTTGTAATTGCTTTAAAATACTAATAATAATACAGTTCACACAGATTTTTGATCTGTACACACTTGGCATATGTGTGTGAACACCCTCTGAGTGAGTGTTTGGCGCTGTGAGAGAATGTTTTGTCCTCATTCAGAAAAACAAGCAGGTCAGCCGTATCTCTCTCTCTCTCCCTCTCCCTCTCTCTCTCTCTCTCTCTCTCTCTCTCTCTCTCTCTCTCTCTCTCTCTCTCTCTCTCTGTTTCTCTGTCTCTCTCTCTCTCTCTCAGGCCAGATGGCTCAGGCTTTAGGCTCAGTCTCTGTGCTGTGTCAGCTCATATACGTGTGTGTGTGTGTGTTATATTTTTATGGGAATTTTGTGCCAGACGAGTGCTGGGTCAGTGCGCCATCACATCCCATCAAACCAACAGCGTGTGAGAGAAACAGAAAAACAGAGGGAGAGAACAGATGAAATGAAAGAAATAAAGTAGGACAGAGAGAAGGAAGACAGAAAAAGAGTGAATATGAGATTAAATATGAGAGAGCAAAAGAATAAAGGCCAGCAAGATAATAAGCATGGAGTGATTGAGACCAGACAAGACAGGTTGAGAGATAAACAGATTGAGAGAAAGAGAGAGAGAGAGAGACAGACAGAGTTAATTTGGGACAAACTGAGGATTGAATGTCACTGACTGTTATTAAAGGATTAGCCTGAAGAATTTAGCTAATTCTGCTGCTACTTTTATACTGATACAACATTCACAATACTGCTAATTTCACCTGGCGCCCATATGGAGTTTCTAACATTATATTAACCCTCAGCTAAAGCTGGTGCACATTGACGCATTACATTTAATGATCTAAACCATCTTAAATGTAAACTACATATCAAATATTTCTCATTTTGAGAATGTTGTAAGCTTAATATAAAACTATTTCAGTAAATGATCTCACTGTATTGGCAGATCAATACAAAACAATTTGAGAAGAATTACCGGCCAATACAGTGAGATTATTTTACAAATTGCTTAGAATGGGTAAGAAATGTCTAATTCTAAAATAAAATGATCTTATCCATCCTTCTCAAGATGACAATTATTACATATTTTTATATAAGTTGGTTTCACTTGACATCTAAAGCTTTTCTTACATTTTACTTAAATCATACAGTACATACATATTTGTTTATGATAAAATGAACATGATATGGCATTTCAGTTTCATATTTGAATGCACCTGTGCATTTCAGTAAGGATTGATGGAAATGTTTAATGATATTTTGAAATAATGAGGAGCGGAGTGTTGTGTGAGGAGTACTGGAGTCAAAGTACTGGCTGTAAGGCTCCCACCACTAGAGGGAGGGTCTGTGGACTATTTAACAGTGTTGTGTTGTTGAGTCTTTGGTCCTTGCTTGTGTAATTCTAATTTCACAAGTACCTTTGGTTTTTTTAAGGGTTTCAGCCCAGACTGCTTTAAAAATCTATAGCACTTAGTTGAAAGGAACCCAAGGAGGCCAGTCACAACCCTCTGTCCTCCCATAGAAAATATTTTGTGTTTTTTTGTGTTTGTGTTGGGAGAGGTTCTCAGCTGCCCAGTAGGATGGGATCCTCTACTGTTTATACCCCTTTAGTGCTCTCATACACAGTCTATGTGGCTTGGTAGTATCTAGTGGTCCATGTCCTTATGCCTGCTTTGCTGCTGTGCTGGTTTAAATCCTCACTGCAGAAGGTATTTAGCCACCTAAAATGTGGTCAACATTTCTGCCCCTCACTGGCCTTATTCTGGGAGTTTCAGGCTAATAAAAGCTTATAAAACTTTTGTGGCTAAATATTTACATCTGATGAGGAGATCTGCTTCACCCAGCAGAACCTGCAGCAGATTATATAAGCGTAGGCTAATGCTTACATTGTTAAAAGTTAAAAATAGAGCACTGCATACAAGAGAATACACTCAAACAAAAACATATTTCAGGGCTACACACTGAGCAGGCTTGAATTGAACTGAATAATAACAGAGTTGTACTATAGAATTTGCAGACACACAAATACAGTGTTCTGTCAGTTTTTGAGACTATATACTACTGAATAAGAATATGGAATATCATATACAGCCTGGATTGGACCTTGTGTTGGTGATAAACAGTACATAATTCAGTCTGTATTCCTCAGAGGAGGTAGAACATGGCTGATCCAGAAATAAAATCTGGTAAAAGAAGAGCTGAGCCCAGAACCTCCATATACATTTAAACCATCTCCTTAATCTCCATATAAACACTAGCTAGATGGTCTTTGTGAGAGAACTAATGACAAAAGCTGCATTTTAATCCCCACATTTACATAAATATCAAACGTTAGCCATACTATCACATCCGGACCACATGACTGTTGATCCACTCTGATAAAGAAAACAGTAGCTGTCTGATGTGACTGCGGCTTACAGCAAAAATATCAGTACTTGTAATTGATTACACAGATGTAGCTGTAATTTGTTAGATTACTTCACTGTAATCACATTACTGTAGTGATACATCCAGCACTGTTCCAATCTGTGTGGAAGTGAAGGTGCAGGCATCTGCAACTGCGCAGTCACTGCTGGAATGACTCATCACTGCAGTGCTGCCATATCTGGGTCAACATACACTCATACACACACACACTTGTTTCTGTAAGTTGTGGGGACATTATGTAGACTCCATTCATTTTCTGAAGACTTATTCAGACCACAAACATAACTATTACTTGTGTAACCTGTCTTTAACTCTAATCCCAACCGTAACCTAAACTAACCATAACTCTACTCTTAACCATAACTATTACATATTGTATTATTATGTAATATTTCATATTATGTATACTTTATATATAGAATCTGAATCTTACCCTAACCGTAATCCTTAGCCATAGCACTAAACTTATCCTAAACATGACTTTATATTAAAATGTATTCAGTCCTCAAAAGTAAGAAAAGTCCCCACAAAGTGAGTGTAAATTCTTTCTGGTCTCCAATGGTGGCATAAACCTGGAACACACACACAAACACACACAGACACACACATGCACACGCACGCACACACACACACATGCACACGCACGAACACACACACACACACACACACACACACACACACACACACACACACACACACACACACACACACACATGCACACACACACACGCACACACACACACAAAAAAAAACTAGAGCACTCAAATATGAATATGCACTCTGTCACACATGCAAATCCCACATCTCTCTCTCTCTCACCTAACATAACACTTCTATTTATAAGCCATCAGTTTCCCCGCAGTAATGCTACATGTCAGCTGAGTGGAAGCAATGTTACTTTCTTTCTGGGCTAAAATTACAAATGTGACCCAGTTGGCTTACGTGATGTTTACTTTAAAAGTTCAGAAATCTGACTTTATAAAACTTTTTTTAGGTCGAGTGCAACTCCAAACTGGACCCCACTAACACCACCTTCCTCAAGGTGAGAGGAAATAATCAAACTATATATAGTAATGTGCAAAAATATTTGTCATCTAAAAATGTTATTTCACTGTTAATTATTATGACTGTACTTGTAAAAAATGCAGATATCATTAGACTAAATATAAATAATAGAAAAACAGTAAAAACAAACAGGAATTTCTTGATAGTAGCTGATATTTTTGAAGAACAAAGATTGGTTCCAGATGTTCCTTTTGATGATTCTCAGAATACATGTTTTTAAAAAGTATTATATATATATATATACTTTGCACATGGTGGCTTTTAGAGGTTTGTATTCCTTTTTATAGTTCACAGTCATGTTGTGTCCTAAACCACATCCACTAGTCTGAGACCTTCATTAACATCTGGATGAGGATTGAGTGGCTTCAGACGAGTTTTGGTGACAGGGCTACAACTGGGCTATTAAAGTGTCTACTAAAATCTAGTGTTTGTTAGCAGTGTTAGCCTCAGTTCTAAACTAAAGAAGCAAAAATTTGGTATTTTGGCTGAATGAAAACATCCCTAGTTTAAAATTCTAGTGTGTTTCTGTAGAGGTGAAAGATAAACACACACATGCTCATCAATTGATAGTTTCAAAGCTACTCCAGCTCTACTAAATGACCTTGACTTTAATCCACTGAGTGTTTTGTTTCAGATGGCTGATTCCGGTGGACTGCCTCAGATCACACAGGTCAGCATCCTGCTCATTACTGAGACACTATCGAGTTGCACATTTTCTCTTTCTGCCTTACTCACTGTGGGCTAAATGACTCTACTGACCTACTGTAGGACAATTGTAGAAATGTGAAATTTACACATAGTCCTCTAGAGCAGGCATTATGTTTAGTTTGCTTGTTCTTTCAGACTAATGCATACTCCTAAGAAAAGGGAGTTCTTCAAGGGTTCTCTGATAAAAGCACTAGTTCTATATAGAACCATGAACACTGAATCCTCAATAATTCCTAGTAAAGGATCCCCAATCAAATACTGAGCATTTAAATGAACATACTTGACAGAAGTTGGACATTTCTGTATTGTAAATACATTTCTCTTGAACTTATGAAATATTTAAATAATTTGAAATTCTGCATTTCTTGATTTTTCATGAGTTATAAGTCATATTGATTAACATTAAAACTAAAAGCATAAAATGTCACTGTATGTGTATTGAATATAATATACACTACCAGTCAAAAGTTTTTTAACGTTTCTGACATGTGCCTAGTTGGTCAGGGGTTCATCTTACAGCAAGATAATGACCTGAAACATACTATCAACACAGGATTGCCTCAGGAAAAAAGAACAAGATGGTCAGCTTGAAAACATGGAGTGGCAACATAGTCTCCAGACTTAAACCCCATCCAGCTGATTTGGGATGAAGTGAAAAGCAAAGCAAACCTACAAGTGCCAACATTTATGTGAACTTCTGCAGCAGATTTGTGAAGAACTGTCTGAGTGTTCATACCAATCTCATGAATATCCAATATAGTAATGGTTGACTCAGTAAAACACACCGTCAACTCACATTTGTTAACATTTTTAAGCTTTAGAAATAAAACATAACATACAATTTCTAAATTTCTAAGGTGTAGCCAACACCTCTGTTTACAAAGTTCAGAGCTCAAAAGCCTTGGCTAGAAATGTTTGTGGAATCCCAATGCTGTGAGTGTTTTTTTTACAATATATCAGCACATCTGAAAATATTTTTTTGGAAAGTCTAAGTTTAGAGCAGATTTAATCATAATATAGAATTATGACACTCTTACTGTTTTGACACTGTTGATGCTGAGTTTGTGCTAAACAAAAGCCTGTGTAACACTTTGGAAAACAATCATTTTAGATGGGTGTAATTTATAAAACATCATGGCATGTCAGAATACATCAGATGTATGATGACCCGTCAGACTCCAGGGAGTTAAATTCATGTTTGCTTTAAGAAATGAAGTCATCTTAAAGTCATTCAAAAGAAGAGCTGAATGATATATTTTGTGGTTCCTAGCATTAAATTTTACATGAATTATCAGCACAGTATAAATGTATTTATACAGCTGTACAATAGTATTAAATAACAATTTATTATTTATTAAGTACATATTTTAAAATATAAATTATGCTATGTTTATTTGACATCAAAATTGGTTATTTTACCTTGATGTGATAGAACAGGAGAGTTTCTGGTCAGGTATCAAAATGGTGCTGCTGCAAAAACTGTCCTACAGGAAATAAAATGGTAAACAAAGTTGTTGCGATCACTTGCAAAAAGCAGTGCGGACAAACTCATGCATTTCAAGTAGTTGTGGGGACATGATCCCAGTGTTTCCAGTGCCCCAGCCTAAAAAAAATACTGAACAGCTCATTGTAGTTTGAGAAAATACTGTTCTCGTTCTAATGTTCTGCCATTAGGAAAATCTGTTTTCATCAAGTAATGAGAGTTTAATAGAAATTGATTTAATGGTTACAATTAAAGATCATTTAGAACCCTTTAGATCCCAATAAAAAGCCATTAGATTTATGTAGAATCAGTCACATATTATGTCATTGGGATTTTGATATCAAGTCATCAGAAAGCTACTACAGACCATTAGGCTCCATTACAAAACAGAAACAAAATGTTTTCTTTTTCAATCAGGCATGTAATTGTTTGTTAGCTACATTTGATTCATAGCTCCAGAATGATACTATAGAAGCAAACTAAACATGGGTGATTAACTTTAGAGTAAAGAGAAAATCAGACACAATATTTTAAGATGATCACTTTTGCATGCAACAAATTCATTTAATATACATGTTGATATTTCACTTTGTGTAATGTTTTATTTCTGAAATTTCCCATTTAACCTTATATTCATTTTAATTTTTACAGCCTGGAAAACTGACAGAGGCATTTAAGTACTTCCTCCAGGGAATGGGCTACAGTAAGTATTATGAAATAATATCAATGTTAGTCTCTTTGTCACTACATTAGTTAATTGGCCTTTTTGACTATTGATCAATATATGTGCTTTAATTGACTGAGATTAAATCTATAGAGTTTATGTATTTTTGAAATTAGCTAACAGTTGTTTTATCTGAGTTTAACTTGTTAAGGGAATCAGTTTAATAAAAAAGTTTTAATAAATAATATTAGGGTTTTGATTAAGTTTAGATGACAAGCTATATATATATATATATATAGCTTGAAAAATTGTAAATCCATTGTTCTTTTTTATATTTCTGTGGAAATTTGACCAAAAACTAAAATAAAGAAAACCAAACAAATACGACATAAATATTAGACTTGCTCACTTATTTATTGAGGGAGATGAGTCAAAATTACTGTGTGATAAAATTATATGAACCTCCGATTAGCATATCATTTGAAGTTGAAATTAGAGTCAGTTGTCATCAATCAATGGGGTGACAATCAAGTGTGAGTTTGTACCCTGTTTATTTAAAGTACATGGATATAGCAATGCCTGATCTTCACAACATGTTTGTGGAAGTGTATCATGGCATGAACAAAAGAGATTTCTGAGGAGAAAAAGAATTGTTGATATTCAGGTTACAAAACCTCTAAAGAGTCCACAGTCAAACAGATTGTGTACAAATGGAGGAAACTCAAGACCACTGTTACCCTCTGCAGGAGTGGTCGAAGAACCAAGATCACTCCAAGAGCAAGGCGTGTAATAGTCAGCGAGGTAACAAAAGAGCCAAAAGTAACTTCATGAGTCCACCATCAGGAGAACACTGAACAATAATGGTGTGCATGGCAGAGCTGCAAGAAAAAAACCCGTTCTCCAAAAAGAACATTGCTGCCTGTGTGCAGCTTGCTAAAGATCACATGGATAAGCCAGAAGGCTACTGGAACAATATTTTGTGGACGGATGAGAACAAAATAGATATTTCTGTTTAAAGGAAACTGTTATGTTTGGGGGAAAGGAAATCACTGCATCCCAGCATAAAAACATCATCTACCTGTGAAATGTGGTGGTAGTATCGTGGTTTGGGCCTGTTTAGCTGTATTTGGACCAGGATGGCTTGTCATCACTGATGGAACAATGAATTTTGAATTATACCAGCAAATTCTAAAGTTTAATGTTAGGATACCTGTTCATGAATCTCAAGAGAAGATGGGTCATACAGCAAGACAATGACCATAAACACATAAGTTGTTCTACCTAATAATGGTTACAGAAGAATGAAGGTGATGCTTTGGAAGAGCCAATTCAAAGTCCTGATCATAATTCAATAGAAATGTTGTGGAAGGACCTGAAATAAGTATTTGATGGGTTCCTCCAAGATGATGTTCAGGACTGATCAACGGTTGCGAGAAACATTCAGTTACTGTAGTTGTACAGTTGTCACACAGATACGTAAACCAAAGGTTCATATACTTTTGTCACTCACAGATGTGGAAGATTGGACTATTTTCCTCAATAAATAAATAACCAGGTCTAATATTTTTGTCTGATTTGGCTCTTTTGACCTACCTTTAGAACATAATTTAGTGTATAATACATACTGAACATAAGTAGCCTCTGACTGCAGGTCCTGATTAGATATAAATGTGTTTAAAACAGCTTGTGGTTGTCTGTGTGTGTTAATAGGTGCACATGTTTCTGTGTGTGTGTGAGTGTGTGTGTGTGTGTGTGTGTGTGTGCGTGTGTAGTAGCAGTAGCGTACTGTAACCTTGCCCTCTGTGTTTGTGTGTGTGTGTGTGTCTGTCCTCTCTCAGTTGCATATATAAAGGATCGGAGGATGAGTGGGGGGTCAGGTACTTACTGTTTCCTGTCTGCCTCCGCCCTCCTCTGCCTCATTCATCTGAAACTGACTGACTTTACTCTTTTACTCTCTTGGGTCTTACATCCCTCCTTTCTTCTTGCTCTGTCCCTCTTTATTTGTGCGATTTCTGTTGGTTCATTTTGAGTTTGGTTGTTTCGGCTGATGGTTTTTCCACTTGAGGAAAAACATGCCGTTCTTTCCTGCACTCCAGCCATCAAAAAAATCCCATCATTCTCTGTGCATGGCAGGCCATGGCAGCTGTAGCCAGTCAGAAAGAGGTACTTGTAGGCTAGGCCAGAGAATTTCTGAAGAGAGCTGCTGATTGATAATCGATCAAACCTTCATTTAAACTTGAGTAGAGCTGAGGGACTTCATTTACAATAGCTCTGTTTACATTAAGCCTGTAAGCCATTTACTGTATAAAGCATGAGTCATCAAATGATGTCCAAAACTGGCATATTTATTCAACCTTCTGATTTTACAAATAGGAAAAAATATATAGCACATTGCATAGATGAGTATTGTTTTGTATCATATTTGATACATCCAGATGATATTGCCCACAGCATGTTGTTTAAACAAACAAAAAAAACAATGAACACAAACTTTTTAATGCCTTGTAAGCTGAGTTCCTTTACATTTTTACTCGTCATTTCAAATTTAGAAATCTGCATGTATCCTCTGGTGGATGCAGTACATGAATAATCCACCAGGGGCTGACGTTGTAGCTAAGTTTATACATCAGCTTTTTCTTATTCATTTAATTTATATATATATATATATATATATATATATTAAAAACACAGTGGAACCTCGGTTTTTGTAATTAATCTGTTCTAAAGTGCCTGATGATAGCAAGGCAAATGATAACTTGAGTAATATTTCCCATAACAAATAATGTAAGTTAAATTAATCTGATGCAGACACTCCAAAATGTTAACGAAAAATAAATTTCATATAGAATAACTATAGTTTAATGCAGAAAATAATGAGAAATGAATGCAATAGACTAATGAAATGGATAAATGAACATCACTCTTAAAATTTACCCTCCATTTTGAGAGCATGTTGGTGTGGTCCAGCTGTCAACTTTTATTTTCTACACTTGTTCTCGTGGTTCTATTTGGTTTTGTACCCATTTTCAGGCAGAAGTGCTGTGCGCTGTCGCTTAAGTGTGACATGTTTTTGTTTGTTTTGAGTGTTATCAACAAGAAACAATGAGAAACAAAGCCACAATGAACGTCGAACGTGTGAGTAGATGCTTTGTTTAAGTGAAATTAGTGATTTGTCACATGTACCGACAAAAACCAGGCAGATGAACGTTAACTGGGACAAAATGTCCCTGAAAAAGGGGATATCTACAATAACCAAATTGTATGATAAGCAGGGCAAACGATAACTGAGATTCCACTGTGTGTGTATATATATACAGTATATATACAGTGTATATATATATATATAATTTTCACACTGATGATTATATGTATACATTAAAAACTCAATTATGTATCAAATGTGATGCATTTGGCTTTACATGGTTAAATAATACGTGTTAATCTCAGAATTAATTCATATACAGTTCAGAGTTCTACCCAGTCTGTTGGGACATCCCAAAACTTTAGCATTAGCACTACTAGAAATGGAGCCAGCTTCTTCTGTATTACATCAGCTTTCATAACAAAGTTGGCAAACATTAGCAGGCTAACTAAAATGCTAACAGCTAAAAACACATCTGAGAGTATCTGACTATATGCTAAAGAGGTGAAGTTGCAGTTTAACGATTGAATTAATGTCTGAAGCTGCGCTTGCACTGACCCGAGCATGTTAGTGTTTCTCGGAGGACTGTGTTTGCTGTATGCTGAAGGGTTTTGATATGAGTTTTGTGACAGAGTGGTCATTACTGAAACCCCGGCCTGATCCAAACCCCTCAAACTGACCAGAGGTCAGATTTATCTGCTGTTGTCATCAAAAACTAGCATGCCATCCCAACCAGCCACCCTCATACAACACAGACCAGCAGCCTGTACTGTTACTCATATGTCTCTCTCTCTTTATCTCTCTGTCTCCTCTCCTGTTCTCTTTTATCTCTATCTCTCCATCTCTCTCCCCTCTATATTTGCATCTTTGCCTTTATTTCTTACTCTTTTTCTGTCTGTCTCTCTTATCTTTGTCTCTCTCTCTCTCTCTCCGTATCTCTTTTTATCTGTATTGCTATCTCTCTCTTTTTATTATTTTCTTTTCTTTCTCATTCTCTTGCTCTTTGTCTCTCTTTCTGTCTCTGTCTTACTTTTACTTTTTTAACTCACCCTCACCTCTTCTGCTCTCTTTCAATCACTCCTTCTCTTTTATAACCATCTTCTGCTCTTTTGATCTTTCTTTATCTCTCTCCTCTTTCTCTCTTCTTGCTGTGTTTCATTTGTTTTCTTTCCTGTTTTTCTTTTTTCTCTTTTTATCCTGTTTCTTCTTTCTCTTTTATTCTCTTCTTTCTCTTCCCTTCCTCTGTCTCTTGTTTTTCATTCTCTCTTCCTTTCTTTTCTCTCTCTTTTCCTTTCTTTTCTCCCTCTCTCTCTCTCTCTCTCTCTCTCAGTGCCCTCGGCCAGTATGACCCGCCTCGCTCGCTCTCGGACGGCCTCTCTGACCAGTGGCAGCTCCATCGACGGTGCACGCAACCGAGCATGTACGCACTCGGACAGCAGCGAGGGGGTGGGCCAGGTCAGCCACACCATGGAGGTGTCCTGCTGAGCCCACACACACACACACACACACACACACACACACACACACTTTCACACATGCTCAGATTGGGAGCGTATGATAGAAAAGGGTCTAAACCTGTGTTCACATTACAAATCTGATATCTGATCTGTCTGTTACAGTAATTTTCATCACATGGACCTTATTCTGACCTTAAAATGTATGAAAGTGGTTTGAAAAGATCAGAAAAGCCTGTCTTCACATTTAGGTAAAAAAAATCACATTAAAAAGTTATTTGAAACTCAGATAATTTCTACTTGAATAAACCATACAACATATGCGCACAATTATTGCTAGTCAGTAATTGAGACCTGTGCTCACATTTAGAAAAAAATGTAAATGAAAAATCATATTATTAAATGAAAAAAAAAAAATCATATAATGATTGAATAAATCACTTTTACTGTTTAGTTTAAGCCTGTAATGTGAACGCAGTTTAAACTGCTTTTGGGAGGCCCTTCATTCTGTCTCCTGCTTTCTCTCAGTGCATATGTTGGTGGTTTTCTTCTCTATACTGTAATATGAATCACTGCTCGTTTATGGATTTCTCCCGACTTTGTTAAACTTTGTTTCTTTTTTGCTTGGAGTATCAGTGTTTTTGTCCCCTGACCCCTTCGCCTGCTGCCTCTGGCCTACACCTGCACCCCCTCCCCCTCATAGTAACCCCCCAAACTACAATTCTCATCAGCCCCTGCTCTCACTCAGCCCTGTCCTATGACAGTCTCAGTAGAGTGACTTGTGGTTTAGCAGGGATGGGTTTGGAAAAGAGAAACAGGGGAAACGAGGGAGAAAGGAAGGAAAAAGTAATGATATGGACATGTAAGAACCTTGTGCAGCAGTGTACTGTAATTAGAGGCCATGAGCAAACCAACTGTATGACTGAGAGGATTGTATGATTGAAATGTGAGGCTCTCTCTGAGCCAGTCAGGTGCTAACACATCAGCTCTCAGCCAATCAGCACAGCATGCTTCTGCTGATGTTAATGACAAATAAAAGGTATTTCCAAAGCCTTGGTTGAGAATAATACAGAATAATACAATCATTCATCATCTCCTGAGTCAAAAAATAAGACAATACTTTAAACATTCCATGAAGAAAACTTCTCCAGCCACTACAGCATAGTCATCTATGCAGAGTTACACCATTGATTCAGTCACTGTTGTAAAGTCACTGTTCACTAAAATAACTAGAACATTGACAACTAGCTTATGATACACTACCATTGACTACTCCATCCAACTCTAGTACACTAAATGTAGTGCACATTAATTACCCACTAGTACCACTGCCAACTCACTGCCTAAACTAATTATAATATAGTGCACTACTTTATTTACATTTTATTTGAAAGACTCTGAAAGTCCTATTTCGTTCTGTCGTGGTGTGTACTTTCCCCTCACATGGAAGTGGTTTTCGCCTGGGATCGGTTCACCACGGTCTCCGTTCTGCAGACAATCACACTTTGAACCAAACCAAACTGGAACCGCGAGCTGAGGCTGAACCTGTGTGCAGGTGGAGAACTCATTAGGTCACATAAAATGGTGAGTCATTGGAACTGGCTCCAGGTTGGCTCAGTGTTTTCTTTACAGCCACCAGCCCTGCAGGAAGAGTATACCAAAGCTACACTAATACACATAAACATACATGAGGGCTGGCATCTGTAAGGAAACAGAGCTTCTAGATATCAAAACTCATCTTAGTATTTTATTTCTTAGGTATGATTATACTTTTGAAAAAACTTTTGAATGTGTGTTTTTCGGAATTTTGAAGTATCTTGTTGTTTTAAAGCCTAAATGTCAACCAAATGGTAAATTTAGAGCTATGTCAGATATTTACATTTACAGTTTTTGACATTTGCTCATTTAGTTACATTTGTAGATGAATGTAGAGTTTGGAGTCTAGCCCAAGGACTCTTATTGATTTAGTGCTGTGCAATGTGTAGCACATTTTGAGTCATTTTAGCATATAATCACAATCTGCTACACTATGTACAGATTGCCTAGTCATGCTAGCCATATGCAGTACATACTCGCTAAATGTTAATTTTTGCATAACAATGCAATTTTGTATTCAAGTAAAAATATTAATATTGCAGTAGTTATAATGCAACATAAGTCATAGGTCAAGCCCAGGCATTGTTTTAGTACATCCATCAGATCTTTGTTATTGTCCCAGTGATTCTAAGCACTTTACCCAAACTTCAGCCATTGCTAACTGATGAGCTGCATCTTTGGAGCACTAACGCTGAGAGCTGATTGGCTAGAGCTGCTGTCAGATTGTATTTGGAACGAGAGGTGTGCATGAACTCCCGACTCATTCTCCAACCACTCTCTTCCGCCTCTCTGAATGTCACTTTCTTGCAGCATCCTCCCTCGTTTGGATGACGTTATTAGGTACTGCAGGGGGTGTTTTCTGAGTGTGTGTCTATAAGGGGCGGGGCTTTCTGGAGCGCATTGCTCCAAGCTCGGAATGTAGGGCAAACCCCAAAACCCCTGAAAAAACTCCCTTCCCACAAAAAACTCAAGGTGCCCCGTCCCTCACAGATGCCTGCAGTCACCCCCAGAAGGGCTAACTTGACCCCCCCCGACCTGCCCCCAGCCTTGGAGGACCCGCCTCAAACTGTGCGCCAATGGGGTACAGACTTCTACTGTCTGCTAAGCACGCTGTCCAAATAGAAAGACGAATGGCTACAACTAGCGATTCATGTAAGAAAGGCTTGAGTCATTGACACTAAAAGACAAAAAAACAAGGATTCATTGGTTATTATGAGAAATTTCTTCTCATGGAAAGGTCAACTGGCATTTTTGAATGATAAACAAAAAATGGACGACAGCAAACGACTACTTTGATAATAAATCACTAGATCTAGCATTATTTAATTAATCGACTAACCAATTATGCCTTTCTTTCACTTTGCCCCATTCGTCAAGCAGTTTATTTAATGGTGCAATGAATGAATAGAAGCCATATCACCCCCTATGCTTCCTGTAGTGTACTGCAATTTGTCAGAAAAATCCGCATGTACTATTTGCACGTTGCAGAGCATTTGTAGAGTGCTTTTGTTTTTATGATGTTGACTGTTGACTAATCGACTTTGTGGACGAACTGTTGCAGCCCTTGTGGATGGATTGTCTGTTTTGGTAATGAATGTGAAATAGAAGAGAGAGAGTTAGCAAGTGAGCGAAGGCACCACAGACGCTGTTAGGGTCTCACTCAGAAGAAGGATGTGTGGATTGCCAGGAGGAGAGTGATAAGACTGATTTGGGACAAACTGTTTCTCCCCCTGCATTTGTTTGCATGCACTGGGATAAGATAATACGAGCCTGTGGTTGTTTCGTTGTTTCTCTGTCTGTGTCCGACGTGTCCGTCGTACCGAGTGGTGAAAAGCATGTCACTGACCCTTCCGTTTAAAGCATCAAACCCAAGCCAAGCATATCAGGCGGCTGATTCAGGATCTGCAGTTCTAGGATTTGAGGTGTGCTTTTGCGCCCCGAGTAGTTAGAGTTAGAGTTGTGGGCTATGTGTTTGTAGCTAGAGATTATTTTACGTCAAAATTTGTTGAACTATTTTGTATAAAAAGCATGATGTTAGCTGTTAGCTAGCTACTGAAATATAGCTATTATGTGGACTTTTGTATACATTTTTTTATCTGAAGTAGCTATTAGTAATATAGCAAATTGTTATTGTTCTGAAATAGAGAATAGAATAATAGTTACATAGGCAGAATTGTTAATATTTTATTTCATTAATATTCTAACCCAGATAGCAGCCAATTCTGGACCAAAGATGTCCCAAATAAGGCACTTACAAGCCAGATATGGCAATGGCAAGTGTAACACAGGTCAGCTATTCCCAGCTAACTGTTTCATGCCTGAGTTATGGATTACTTCAGGTTAAATTGAGTTTGCAATTCCATGACAGTATTTGGGCCCCTGAAAGTAGTAAGTGTGGGCCAGAACTGGGCCATCAATTGTTTGCTATCAGGGAAGACTCTAGCATGTTTTTATATGTTGTTATTGGCTGCAAAATTCACCCCAAGCCCTGAAGCTGCAGGTCCAGAACTGCTGGATGAATGTTACTGGCAGAAACATCTTCAATTTGACGGCTGTTGAATCAGCGCCAGATACGGGCTCTGTTCACCACTCCTGTCTGGAAGCCCCTGAATGTATCTTGTCGTTTGGAAGTGCTGTAGAGTTCTTGTCAGTGTGGCTCCATCCAATCACCTCAACTCTCTCTGGGTTCTGGCCCCTCCCACCCAACTTTCTCTTCTTTAACTTCACCTCAAGTCCTGCTGTAGATACTCGCCATTTTTAGCCAATAACAATGAAAAGAAAAGGTCTCTGCCAAAACTAGCCTTGTGTTGTGGACGTATACAGTATCAGTTCTCACCCCCTTCCCCAGCAGCCTCAATGATTTTCCTCTTTTTATATGATACCATAGATCTCTACATTTACCACCATGGTATTAATGACTACTATTGATACTATTACTGTTAATATTATTACTATTATAATTACAACTAGCCATCGTTTTGTATTGAGCAATAAGTTACTGTGTTTTTGAGAGTTTGCTAGACTTGATGTGGACGGGACTCTTCTCCTGCGTCTGCTCAGATAGTAGGACTGAGGTTTTCCTGCTTTGTCATGAATAAAAGTGTTCATGTAAAATGTAAATCTATATTCAAGCCATCACTGTCTGTGTACTGATCATGTAACTATAATAAAAAAGGATATAAAAATTAAAAAAGCATTCCGTTGTCCTGATTTTTGATATACCGTTGAATACAAATATTAAATAAGGCTTGTGTGGACAGTTTATCAGAAACATAATAAATATTTTTTTAAATGTGATTAAAAATGTAAGTTGGAAGGCAGTGTAAGAAGATTTTTTATATCAATTTGGCAGTGTTCCTATTTGATGAAGTTCACACTAATTGAAATGCAATTTTTTTTCAAACACAGATTAATCTTTCTCAAAACTACAGAACTAATT
>BRDA01007709.1:25533-39216 GCA_036984385.1 Crenuchus spilurus | reverse complement strand
CAGAACCACTCCTGTATAGGGGTTGTCTTGCTAATTTCCTCTCATTTCTACCTGTTGTCTGTTCCATTTGCACAACAGCAGGTAAAATTGATTCAAAATCAGTGTTGCTTCCTAACTGGACAGGTTGGTTTTACAGAAGTGTGGTTGCCTTGGAGTTACAAAGTGTTGTTTAAGTGTTCCCTTTATTTTTTTGAGCAGTGTATATACTCACATTGGTCTTTGGAATAAGCCCATCTGTATTTTTCATTTGAATGATTTAATGTGAAAATGCTGGCTGCTGTTTACAGTGTGCAAAAAAATAAGCTCGAATTATTTGGAATAAAATCTTCTTATGTTATCTAAATACACATGCAATGCCAAAGGAGTCACCGTTTCTCTGTATACTTTGTTAGCCTTTCTTTTTCAATGGTCAGGACCACCACAGAGCAGATATTATTCTCAGCATTGCAGTGACACTGATGTGGTGGTGGTTTGAGTGGATCAGACACAACAGAGCTAATGGAGATTTTAAATGTCACAGCTGGAATGAAAATAGCTCACCAACCAAAAGCCAGCAGCATCATGTGGGCAGCAACAAAAATGTGAAATAGAGTGAACAGCTTTAAAGTCTCCAGCAACTATGTTGTATCTGGACCACTCATCCCAGCACAAGGTACACTTACACATCACCACCACATCAGTGTCACTGCAGTGCTGAGAAGTGAAATCAGGCTAACAAAGCATGCAGAGTAACAGACAGACTACAGTCTCTAATTGTAGAACTACAAAGTGCACCTACAGTATATGGTCAGTGGACAGAATGAACAGTGAGCGAACCGTGTTTAAAATCTCCAGCAGCTGTTTGATCCATTGTAGCAGCACAACACACTAACACACCACCACCACATCAGTGTCTCTGCAGTGTTGAGAATGATCCACTACCCAAATAATACCTGCTCTGTGGGGGTCCTGATCAGTGAAGGGCAGGGTGAAAGGAGGATAACAAAGTATACATAGGAAACAGATGGACTACAGTCTGTAATTGTAGAACTACAAAATGCACCCGAATGGTCAGTGGACAGTGAGTGTAGACACAAGGTATGTGTACCTAATGAAGTGGCCAATGAGTGTACTCTCATTTGCTTAATTTGGTTATATTTATCTTCTTTTAGGACAGCAATACAGAAATACATACAGTCTAATGCTAATTACAGGATTTTATTTTTCTTACAAACTTAAATATGTCATATTTCTGCATATTGTACTCCAGTATATATCTTTATTGACCTAATTTAAAATGCGAGAAGAAATAAAGCATACAAATGTAATGTCAATGTTTTGATATGATAAATTTAGCAAATTAACAGTAAAATGTGTACATATTTGTTATGTCTTTGTGGATATTTTTTTTTTTTTTTTTTTTATTTAACAGGACAATGCACATTAATAACAGTATCTCTGTAACCTGCCAGAATTAGCCAAAGGCTAGTTTTCATCTGTAGTCCTGGTGGCCAGTTGTACAATGGCACCCTAGAAAAATAAAACATGTTAACCAATAAATCATTGACAATTAAGAACAACCTGTTAAGACAGTGTTAGATAATTTCAGGAAAAGCAGAAGTAACAGGAAAACAATAAAATACAAAAGGGAGAGAAAGAAAAGGGGGAGAGAAATAAATAAATAAATAAAAATAAAGAAAGAAAGAAAGAATTTTTTTTTTTTTACATTTCAGCTCAGAGTACCTGCCAACAGGCCGAAAAGGCCAACATCTCTTCCTGGATGTTTTCCCCTTGCTGAAGTTCACTGAAGAGATTAAGACATGCAACCTTAAAAGGGCATTTGAGGTTGGAACGTTCCAGACTATAGTTGAGCATGTGGGCACCAAGACCCACTGTGAGCGTATGACATTCAGAGCTTCTAACAGTAATGATGGGGAAAATGTTTACCAAATGGATTGATGAGACGTTGCTGCAGTGTCACACATATGACTTCTCCGGCATAACTAGTTGATACTTGTTACCTGAAAAATAAAACTGGATATCTGATTGCGAGTAGAAAGGTGAGTCATGAAAAGAAGTGTTTCAGAAAATGAACGTCACCTGTGGAGCTACATGTGAAGAAAGTCAAATTAGGAGCTTAGTCGTGAGAAACCCGCAGGTACATGCATGTGTTGGAGGAAGCTTTGCTGCTGTGTAAACAGCCACTCTAATAAAAGGCGGTGAGGGGCCCGTGTTTGCCTCTGGGAGTGTGGGGCATGCTTCATGCTTTGGGCCTGTGAAAGAGCCCTAATCTCTACACTAATCTCCCAGCGTTCAGAGCAGAATTCCCTTTACGATGGCTGCCGGCCACCAGCACAGCACACACTTCACCATCTGTCTGATTAAACCAGAAAAATGATCATAACACAGAACTGTAAGTATTTTTTAAGGCCCTGAGTGGTCCTTTTGTGGTCTTCACAGTTGGAAATCCACAACTGTGCAGACATCTGAGAACCAAAATAGATCAGTTTCAAAGTATAGAAACTCATTATGACTGGGAAATGTAACACAACATTCCAATATTAGAATCTGTCAAAAAAGGCCATCAAATTTGAGCTCCTCCTTCATCTACTGTACATTATGAAGTTGATATGCATTTGTTATATTGTCTCAATGTTAGTTCTGTATAACTACCGCCTCCTGCTGTTAGAAACGAGCAGTGCATTTTACTTAAGCTTTTTTTTCTGCAAGAAATGCAGCTGTTCTCACAGTAGGAATATTAATGACTTATTCATTAGCATTCATCTATTACAGCTAGTTATAACAATTAACTCCTCATGTTAGTGAGATCATCAATTATGAAAATTAAACATTAAATATTAAAGCTACAATAAGGGATGTTTTATAAAATATTAAGATCATTTACTCCAGAGTGGAGATAAAGTGGAGGCTCATAGTTATATGGGGTACAGGATAAACTACAGACTAAAAAGAAACTAAAAGAATACCGTTTTAAAATGTTTATTAACCTTTTAAATCATACAGTGTCATACTTGTCTGAAGATTGCTTAAAACAGAAAAGTAAACAAGCCTTGAAAATCAACATTTCAACAACTCTTTTCAACATTAAAAAAATTTACCCAAATTCCTCCCCACTATATTAGTAGCCAATCATCCCATCCATACGCAAGAACTCTCCCAATCACGTGCAATGTCTCCGCCTCTAAGAGGGTGAAAACTAGCACAGGTTTTCTCCAATGCATGTGAAGAATCTCAGACCTTAATTAGCTTCTTAAGACTATGTCTTGTTCATAATCATTGTTATGAAAGTCCACATAATGCAAATTTCCAAACTTAAACATATGATGTACCAAACCTTGTCCCAGCAATGAACTTCTCTAAGCAAATGCCCAGTGCTCTGAAAATTAAAATACCTGATGAAGACAAAGCAGGAGATGGCTATAAGAAGACTTTCAGGTAGCCGTTTCCTTTGTAATGCATTTAAGAAATGACTGTTTACTTAATCATCAAGGAAGATCTGTGGACAGACCAGTCAAAAGCTCAAGCCGCAAATCTCACAAAATTAGAAGACTTTTCATATCCCCCAAACAAGCACCAAGACTTTTAGCTGGCTACAAAAAAGCCATACTTGCCAAAGGGGGTGTTGATAAGTAATGACAATGCAACTGTTCCTTTTTTATTCATTTGAAACTGTGAAAAACGTAATCTTGCTTAAAGTATTATAATGTGTCATCTTTAACTTTATGCATTTTGGAAAGCAAGTGAACTTTTACTAGCTAAGGTATTCACGGTAAGAGATGATGCCTAATTTTTTTTCTGACAGGTTTTGAATCAATGTTTTGTTTTTAATATCAAAGTCAGTTTGTTTGCAGATCAAATAATAAAGTGATTGTATTATGTAAGTCCTGTACAACTTCAGGTTTCAAAATATTATTCAGACTAAAAAAAAAGTGTCCAAAATGATTAACAGAAGTAGATGTAATTCTAAAATAACTGTAGAAAGCTACAGAATATTAAGTCTTAAGTTAACAATGTGATCCAGATTAATTATATTTCAGAATAGAGATCAAATCTCAAAGCAGTTAACCCAAGAAAAACATGTAAATAATTACAGTATATTACCTAATATTTAATTTTCTGTTAAAAAAAATTCTGTACATTTTTTTTTACAAAATGTAATATTTAACAACTTGTTTACATGATTAATGAAATGTTGAATATTTAAAAAATAATTTATATCTAGATCCACACTATGCATTATTGAATAACATTGTTAAACTTTTCAAAAAGTTAAGGCTTACAGTGGTGTGGAAATAAATGTCTAAATGAAGTAAAAATACACTGAAGTCTGGCAAAATCATCTGAGCATTTCAGCGTGCATGGACAGATAGTCTCATAAGTGTTCTATTTTTAACATTGCTATTTTGAATTTGTATCAAACAACACTGCATGCACAGAGTACTTTACTGTACTGTACAATAAATATGGCATTTATTATTTACCATAGTAGTTTTTTTGTGAAACACATGCATACGGTACTTTTCTCACACACTTGCTGTCATTCACACATACAGTTGTTCAGCTGGCTCTGTGGTGCAGATGGAGGATGTGGATGTCTGGACTGTTGAACTCAGGGTCCTGCCTTTCAGCTGGCACTTTCTCTGACTCAAAATCTTGTAGCAGCAGCTATACAGAATATACAAAGAAATATGCTTTAAACATATCACGGGAATTGTCAGTAGGGATGGCAGACAAACATGAATGTGAGAGCAAGAGTGTGAGTGAAAGGCAGTCTTTGTTTACGTTTTTGGCATAGCTATTCTGATTTACTCCACTGAGCTTTCACGTTTAAGTCAATTTCTCAACAACAATTGAATGTTGCATGATTAGTATACATTATATATACACCTCATAAACCAAAAACTTATGAATACTTCTTTTCTATGCACAGACAGAAGTATACAATGGCACATGAAAAGTAGAATATTGTGAAAAAGTTCATTGTTGTTCATATTTTTTTGCTTTTCTGTATGTCTTATAGCTCGATAAAATTAGGAAATTCAGAATCTCAAATTATTCACATATTTCATTTCGAGTTTGAGTAAATTACTATTCAAACAGTATCAACAATAAATCTTTAAAAAAGCCAATTTATGTGGAATAAATATAAAAGGACAATTCAACTTTTTAAATTAAATTATTATACTATAACTAAAACAACTATAATTTGTTTACAGTAACAGCACTAAATGCATTCCAACAGGTAGCTGTTGAGATGTCATTATGTATTATTCAAACTGAGGTTGTTTAATCACGTTTGTTTCTAAATAACTTGCATTTTTAATCATTGTACTCACCTCAAAGAATCTCCTCTCCACTTCAGGATTCACTCCAACAGTACGATGCTCATAGCAGCAGATAATGCAGGTCTCAGGCCCAGCCAGGAGCTTCAGAGTTTCTACCAGTGGCTCCACAGACTACAAGAACAAGAGTTTTTCAACAGTTATAACTTTTCCATTCATAAATACAACAGAAATTCAATTCCATATATAGTTGTGAATAAAAGAAAATGCATTACCTGCTCATAATAAATGCAGTCTGCCATTAAAATGTAATCTGGATGGGGGAGGAAGTCAGTCAGATCTTCACCCCTTTAAGACAGTAAAAAATCCAGAAGGTTGATTAGAGATACACTAATACAGCAGGTAAGTAAACACATCTATGGAGTCAACGTGGATGTGAAAATAATTTGCATGAAATAACTTTCAACATGATAAAAACGCTTCAGTCAAATAAAACAATGGCTAAATGGAGAGTACAAACCATTTTAGTACCTTGGCTGTAACTGAGCCTGTACTGATGAGGTCTTGATTTTCCCGGATGTTCAGATTAAGAAGATGCTGCAGATCCTCCAAATCTGTTACCGTGACATTTGCTCTGTGTGAATGAAACAATTAGTTAGCCAAATAACTGAAAAAAATCTGAACCAGTGATTGAAAACAGGATCAAATGTTTGTCTGTATCTCAGTATTTTCCCCAAGCTTATCTAGCAGCCTGAGCTACAAGACTGAATATATCTGCTTCTCTGTACGTCTCCCTTACACACTTTACATTGTTGACAACTGTCCATTTCCTTTTCTATGCTTTTGTCTGCTTCTACTTAAAGTGCAAGTCCTACATCTGCTTGAAAAAAAGGTCATACAGTAAGTCGTAACTGTGAGATACACTCCTAATAATGAAAATGACACACTGACCAATGTGCTGCACACAGATGACTCTGATCTCCACATTTAACCCATCTGTGCACAGACACATACACACACTTGCCCAGAGTGGTGCACAGCCTTATCCATGGAGCTGAGGGAACAGTAGGGGGTTAGGTGCCTTACTCAGGGGCACTTCAGTTGTGTCCTGTTTGGTCTGGAATTTGAACCAGCAACCTTCCTTAACTACAAGTCCACAATGCAAAACCATTATTACGACATGCAAAGTCATAATTAGATACAAGGTCACTGTGTATCTCATTATTACGACTTTACAACTCTCATTATTAAGACTTTACGACTCATTATTACGACTTTACGACTCATTATTACGACTTTACGACTCATTATTACGACTTTACGACTCATTATTACGACTTTACGACTCATTATTATGACTTTACGACTCTCATTATTGCGACTCTCGTTATTGCGACTTTGCAACTCATATTATTATGACTTTGCAACTCATATTATTATGACTTTGCAACTCTCGTTATTACGACTTATTATTACGACTTTGAATGTCATTATTATGACTTTGTATTTCATTATTATGTTTTCTCATAATTATAACTTACTATATGACTTTTCTTTTCAAGTGGCAGAATTGAACTTCCAAACTAAAAAGCCTGAGGAAAGTATAAAGAAACCATTCTGTTGCAGGTCACACACTAAGCAAATAAAACACTGTGGAGACAAGAAGCTGAAGTGAGTTTCTGATGGAGTTACATTCTGAATGCAATCTAGAAGCTGACTTCAGTGTTGTATGATGAAAGTTTGAGTAAATAAAAGCGTCCGGTTCATATACATACAGTGGTGGCAGATATATACTGAATGTTAATAAACGCAGATGACTAAGGTCAGTGTGAGGCTAACTCACCCCAGAGACGCTGCCATAATGCCCACCACTCCAGTTCCTGCTCCCAGCTCCACGACCTTCTTGTAGCACCACGTCTGAGAACCACAAAACTGCGTCTCCAGGTACTTAGAGAGAACGATGGCTGCATCCCAAACAACACAGCCGACATCGCCTTTGCTACATTGGTATATTTTTAAGACTGAACCATCATTTTTCTCGATTTCTCTAACAAAATAATGACTCGGGTCTTCTTTTTCAGACGCTGCCTCCATGTTGTTTCTTAGTATAATCGTCCAATAAACGGGAGCGAGCGTCACGTGCTTATTCGGGTTGCCAGATTGGGAATATTTCCCGAAATAGCATGGACTGTTTCACTTTTTTAAAAACGAGTATTCACAAATGATCAAAATTCAGGATAACACTTCTACTTAATCTTCACAAGATGAACCCAGAGAGGCAGTACAATTTATAAATAAAAAATGAAAAACGTGTATACACATACATACACACAATAATAGTTTTCATTAGGTATTTATAACGTTATCATGAACTATAATAGTCTTTACGAATTTTTTACGTTTCAAGGTTTAAAGTACTGAGACAAGGTCCATGTGAAAGAGATCAGACTTTGAAGTTGTTTTGAATAATTTCGTGTGTATTTACCTAATAAAATCATAATGATCACCATTTACTCATCATCCCCATCAGTATATGAGAAGTAGTCATATCACATCATATAAAATAATGCCAAAGACAGTATGTATTTCCTTTCAAAAAGAGGTTTGACCAAAAGGAAGAAACAGGACAGTTAACAAAGTGATGAGGAAGAGATTCACATTCAGTTTGACAAAAGTAATGTTGTGTGTATGTTGTGAAGGATTTTCCAGTGTATGTCTCTTTAACTTTATTAAGTGTGCAATATTTATACATGAACTATTTTGTACAAAAGTGCAGTGGTACTACAATAAGTTGAGCTTGTGAACATTATTTAAGTGTAACTTATTATTATTATAATGATGACAATCTTCAAAACAGATGTCCTGGAGGTGTACTACAGTTTCGTGAGCTTCCTGTCCATCACCCCAGCTGGCACACAACCGACCTTCAACGTTGAAATGTGGTTGAAATAATTTCCATTGTTTTAATGTTGAAACAACGTTGAAACAACATTTAATGTTAAATGGTTGGCCAAACACTGAAATTTTTATGTTGAATCAACATAATGTTGGTTCAAATTTGAAACGTCAGCTGGGACACCTGGTTATCATCATTTGTTAATTACCAGATTTTCTGGGTATGTCTAAGCAAGAAAATCACCATACTGTGCTGGACCCTGACCCTCCAATACAATATTTGAAGATCCCTGTCGTATAATAGTAATGAAGAATAGATTAGATTTAACTTTTTGCCAATGTGATTGTACACAACATAATTTGATCTCCGCATTTAACCATCTGTACAGTGAAACACACACTAGGCTGTGAGAACATGTGCCCAAAGGGGCGGTCAGCCCTATCCACGGTGTCTGGGGAGCAGTTAGGGGTTAGGTGCCTTGCTCTGCTTAGGTGCCTTGACCTGCCCTGGGATCAAACTGGCAACCTTCCAGTCACAAGACCACGCCTGCTCTATAGAATGCAGTAGTATGTAAATATATACCAGTTAAGTATATATTATAGTTTTCGTATCTAGACTAGACTGAGGAGTGAACAATACGTTATAACAGTGTTTACCTACAGCATCAGAAGTTAGGAACATGTTTTTTCAATTATATGGGCCATTTAAATTAATTGTTTATTTGCATTTATTCAAATGACAATGTTTGTGAAGACATTTTCACTGTCTGTGAAAATCTGTAAATAACTGTAAATAAGCATGAGTGCAATGATTCAATACTAATTAAAGGTTTTATTTAAAAACTTACAGTGTATGATAGAAACACAGATATGCCAAAATCCAGTTAGAAACCTTTATTTTTTTAAGACTGTATGCTGCCATCTGGAGGTAAAGTTTGGGTAATACAACATGTCTATATTGCACTAATACTAGTGTGAAACACAAAAAGCTGTGATGAACAGTGTTATTCATGTTTACAGATGGTTTGTATTCTGCTGTGACTGGATTATATTAGTTAAAAGGTTGTGCAGTGGTTAGCAGCTGCTAATACATTAAGAGGTGTCCGTTGGTCCTGATCATGCCTTCCAAACCACATGTAACATTTTCCAGTTTGGGCCACAGCAGCCTTATGAGACTGTTCAAGGTGGTTTCTGGGAAATCTTCTGTGTGTGGGGTCTCTGCTCTCTGTAGCTTGTCTGGGAAGAAAATCAGTCTGATAGGCAGAATGATTTCTCCTCTCCAAGCCTACTGGGCTCACATTTACATCATCACAAAGGCAGAAATGAGAGTTATGCTGACGGCGATCATCCATATATTTCCTGCGACCCAAGCCCTATATGTACACACACACACACACAAAATATATACTTAAACATATAAATACACCTGCACACACACACACACATCAGTTTTCTGAATACTTAATTAGTCTCCTTTCGCTGTTCTTCAGTGGTCAGAACAGGTATTATTTGGGTAGTGGATTATTCTCAGCAATGCAGTGACTCTGACATGGTGGTGGTATGTTAGTGTGTATACAGATGGACCAAAAAGGGAGGTGTTTCTAATATATTGGACAGTGAGCTGTCTGATCCACTTGTCCCAGCACAACAAACATTAACACACCACCAAAGTCAGCATCACTATAAACATACCTATAATAAAATTTGGTCTGTGATGGTTCAAACCATTAAAGAACAAAGTGAAAGGAGGTTAAGGTATACAGAAGAACAGATGAACTACAGTCTGTAATTATAGAACTGCAAAGTGCACCTGCATGATCAGTGGAGCGGATAAAATGTATGTGTACAAGGTATGTGTACCTAATGAAGTGGCCAGTGAAAATTGTTGAAAAGTTTACCTGATTATATGTTTCAATCTTATCCTGTAATGTATCTCGGTTATCATGTTCTGAAAATGGATAGTTCCTTCCTATTGTTTCCTATAAATACATAAATAAAACAATAAATAAAAAGGGAAAGTGTAACTGATGAATTGTGGATTTGAATTCTTTTATTGTTGTACATTTGAAACTGCTGCTGTATGTGTATAGGCTCTATGTTTAATAAAAGTAATCTAACCTTTTCCGATTTAATTTTGGAATATCTCTTTTCTGGTTGCATGGAGTGCAGCACACCCTGGGCCAGCATGGACCCTGTGCTCGTACAGACCTCCCGTGTCTTCTCACCCGGTTCCACACCAATATGGGCAAACTAAAAATAAACATGTTCAT
The DNA here is from genome assembly GCA_036984385.1 of Crenuchus spilurus. Classification (NCBI taxonomy): domain Eukaryota; kingdom Metazoa; phylum Chordata; class Actinopteri; order Characiformes; family Crenuchidae; genus Crenuchus; species Crenuchus spilurus. The sequence goes on along the minus strand of BRDA01007709.1, from coordinate 28,769 downwards.
AATCACACTTTATATTCACAACCTTAATTTAAAAACATTGCAACAATATGACTGTTTTGTATATAAATACAAATAAGATTATTAAATAGACAAACATGTTTACTAGAATTATTATTTATATGTAGCATAGAGAAAAGAAAAGTAGTCTCACCCATTTGCCATCTTGCTCCATATTCGCATATCTTTTGCCTCCTTTAGTCATGTTATCTAGCTAAAGTAATAAATAAAAGTGAAGGGTTAATAGAAAGTAGTTGTGAAGTTAACAAGTTTTGTAATTGTGTCAACGACGAGGACATTTCTGCGTCCATGACAACAGAACACAAGCCTGGAACTGCTGAGAACAAAATATTTACGTGAAAAATGTAACATTATGTTTTAAATCTGATAATTTATTAGTTTCATTTATTAATTTAATATTAAATAAATAAGGGTTCATTCTAAAGAGTAAAGTAACATGAAAAAGTGAATGTACAGCACAGACACGGACAAGTAGGCAAACAATAAAAAAAAATTAAATGTATATCATTATGACATATATTCATAATTTTCACATGCAAATAAATAGATAAATATATTTTAAAAATAGATATATATTTTTATGTAAAGAAGATTTTTTAAAAAGCTAAGTATTCAAGATATTTCTAGAAATGTTTTCTAGAACTTTTTTGCGACGTCACATGTACTTCCGGGCAACGTAAGTTCAGTGTTTGTGATGGTTATGTGTGAGTTTGCTTAGGTGAAAGATAACACCGCGAGGAACGTGTTTCTTCATAGACGCGATAAAACGTTGAGACGTGTGTACAGAGCTGTGTTTGGTCTGTTATTTGCGTTTATTTTATCAGTTAATTAAGCTGGCATTTCTGAAAAAATCCATTTGTACCTTAGCTAGTTAGCTAGCTAACCCTGTGTAAGTAGATAAGATACCCATAATGGGTAAACTTAGCTAGTGCCTCCACAACCTCACAGCAACGACACCAACAAAAACAGCAAGTGTAAGTAAACAGCAAGCACAGTAAAACTGGTGAAACGTTTAGCTAGGACGCTAAATGAATCCTAACATGCGATTTTTAGCTACTGGAGCTTCACTTGCCAGAGCGCCGTAGGTTAGGTAGCAGTAGCTATTTTATCGAAGTTTCTGGATGGCTTTGAGAATTGCCTGAAGCTTTCTGTCCTGCTGAAAATGAGCTATATAGAGCACGAACAGGTCTCGTCTGTGCCTACAGACCACAGTCATGAAGAAGTGGATCATGACAACGGTGTCAGCGAAGACGCCAAACAGGTAACCAACGTTCATGAAACTTAATCAGCTGTAATCAAGACTGGAGCTGTTACCTCAGACGTGCAACTGGAGTCTTTGTACACTCTTAAAACGATTTTTCGCCAATGGTTCTTTACACGGTTCTTCAGATTAATGAAGAATGTGTTGTAGATGGTTTTATACAGAAGCTGTTTGAAAAAGGTTCAATAAAGCATAAACATTGTTCTACCATTGCTACGATGTCAGGCCTGTAATGATACAGGAACCAATTTAGGTGTTTTTCAAAAAGCTTCTATATAGAACCATCTACAATACATTCTTTGCCACTCTGAAGAACCATTTTCACAAGGAAGGAACTCTTTAATCATGCAAGATGTTGTTTGAGTGTTTCTTTGATTCTCTATATAACCATTTTCTTTACGAAAGAATCCTTGAAGAACAATTTTTTTAAGAATGTAGCTAATCCCAGAACTTTTTTAAAAATGTATGCTCTTCAGTATGCAGCTCACTCAGCCATGAGTAGTAAGTGCACTTACTAAGTTGCATATAAAATGTAAGTACAAGTAAGATTTTGGTGTATTTGTATTATCAAATAATTAAGTTTTATTTACTGTTTCTTTATGTGTTCTTTAATTTCATTCTGTATGAAAGGTTTTGTCTTTATCATTTTGCTTTCATATCATTCTATTTGATTGGAAGTTAGTCATTATTATTCTGTAAATGTATAAGTCATGTTGTTTGATCTTGTTCAGGGGGCAGTCATATGTCTTGGCAACAATGAGGTGAAGAGTCGTGCAGTAGTGAAGTACTCTGCAGCACCACCTCCAGCCACTTATGCACTGCTTCAGGAGAAGACAGATCTCAAGTTGCCCCCAGCTAACTGGCTGCGAGAGTGTGCCCAACTTGGCTCTGCTGGGACCACTGTACTTGGCTCTAGCAGTAAAAGCAAACCCTTCTCCAGGTATTACAAACTACATGGTATCTTTAATGAAAGTTTTAGAAGTTGACAATGCTGTATTGTTATCATACTGCCTTACCCATTTGGAGGTCTGTATGGTTGTATATTAAAGAATGTAAAATTCTCCTTCAGAGCTTTAGATGTGTTCATCATTACTGCATAACTGGCAGACTTTATACATATTGAAAACGTTGTACATAATAAAAGAGAGAGCTTTGGTAACTGACTACATGTAAATTGCACCTTATCTGTAAGTTAGATTTCTAGGCCGCTGGATGATTTTCTCAGACTTGTTTGCTTGTTTTTTAAGCTTTGGCATGGCCTATGACTTCATCGATTCCATCGGGAACGATGTCGATGTGGTATCTGATTCTGAGGTATGTTTATTTCTGTACTGACTTAAGGTAGGTATATACTCCCAAACTAAAATGTCTAACATTAAATGATTCATAATGTTTTTTTGAACCATATGAATCAGTAAATGGCAAATAATTCCTAGGTTACATAATTTGCATAAATTATGCAAATTAGCATCCAATATGGCCACCGAGAGGCAGAAAGTTATGTATTTTCTAAACGGTATATCTCAAAAACCACTAAAGACTTTGACTTTATTTTTTGGACTTTTATTTATAACCAATAAACTCATGTCCTGATGGAAGGAAATTAAATACAGATGAAACATATTGAAGATAAAGACAAGTTTCCATTTTTGTCATTTTTCCGCACCTAATTAAATATTCAAGCCTGCTAATCTAGTACTTACAAAGGCTTGATCAAAAAATGCTGAGATCATCCCATGAAGAAATATATAAAGTATCAGTACTCCAAAAATCAAAGAGAAATCTTAAAAAATACCAGAGATATGCTTGAAAGATTGCATGGAAGTCATTTGACTTTTTGGGAGTATATACCTACCTTAACATTTTTAAGGATTGCCTTTTACATGAATGCTATGTTACATTTTTAGTATGCAATTCTCTCCCTTACAGAACATAAAAAAGCTGCTGAAGATCCCAT